>BPTQ01000005.1:341266593-341425646 GCA_019973895.1 Chrysanthemum seticuspe | reverse complement strand
CGCCATGGGAGAGACATATCCTCCTCTTCTTGGTCACGGTTTTTTCTTCTGGATTTCCAATGTCCAGTCTCCCTGTCCTCGTTGTCCGAGGAATTACTAGAAGATAGTTCTCTCCTTCGGCGTTTGCGCCGATTGTCCTCAGAATTTGTGCTTGGGGTACTTTCACTTGGGGAATATCGCCCCCCCCCCAGTCTATCTTGTACTCTGCGGCTACCAAGTCTAGTGTGGACATTGGTGCGCCTCTCATCTTCCTCACTTTCGTCGATAGACTGTAAGTCAGATGTATCATCTTCCTCGACTTTCCTTCCGATTCTATTGAACACTGGGGGTTGGCCATTATCCCTCCCGCGTTTCTCTTTCTGACGACGCGGTGGAGATGTCTCATACCCTGAGCCAAAGTCGAGCGGAGCATGCAGACTCCGACTTGGTCTTTTCTTTGCTTCCTCTTGCATGAGGATAGCTAGGGCTTCGTAGTTTTGAGAGACAAAACTACTTGGCTCTAATTCCGGAACGACCCCCTCTAGGACAGGGGTATCCGTTTCTATCAACACACCCTTGTTCTTGTCAGGTGCGTCGGGTGCTTTTGTGAAGTTAGCTTCTAGCACCGATTGGAGTGGAGTAAAAGGAGTGCGCAGCGGATCTCTGGCACTGGTGGTGGTAGTTGTTGCCTGGGTTGTTCCCGGGAGTGGTTCCACCAGAGGGAAGGCCGAATCCTGACATGATCCCTGATTTTTAGCAGCACTGGTTGTCCCAGAGATCTGCTTGGGATTTGCCCCGCTGTGCGTCTTCTTTCCAGTAAAGTCTGATTGCGATCGCTTCGTCATCCTAGTTCTTGGTTCTTAGTGAGTGGTCCCACGGATGGCGCCACTTCTTGATGCAAAAGTTGGACATTCCTTGTTTGGAGCTCCGGTTCCCACACCAATTGAGGATCGTTGCTTAAGACCTGCGCACTAAGAGACAAAAGACACCGTTAGGCTTACCGTGGGATTGTCTCCCGCGATTATCCTCCGGCGTGAGAGTAAGTAATCGGTTTAGGGTTTAAGGAGAATTAGGGTTCTGAGATCGTACCTTAAACGAGGGATGTGATTCCCTTTATATACACACGGAATCCTTGTTGGTTCCGTGTTCCTCAACCTTCGGCGTATCCCGCCTTAATCGGTTGAGAATGATTATCTATCTATTTAAAAGATATCGGATATCTATTCTATCAATAGATCCGGCTTGGGCCTTCATGAGCCCAAACGGTTAATCTGCTTAGCCCAGTTCGTACCGGGCCAAGCTAGTATTGGACTTTAGTCGGGTCCATGACCCGGATATAGACTATACGTCATCAATTGTTTATATTTATGATTAGTCATGTTATATAATTCCAACAGTGGCATCACGAGTCATTGGTTTTAATGAGTAATTAATTACTAAACGCGTAAATAACAAATATTGTATGTTGTTAGATATGATTATGTAAAGCCTAATTTTAGGGTTAGGGCTTTTGCCCTAATTTGGTTTTAAAATTTTATATGGATCGAATTAAAAAAAAATTATATGGGTCGAAACCCTAATTTTTTTTAGTCGATTGTTTTTAAAAAAATTGTTTTAGGGTTTATTATAATTGTTATGTTATCAATATCGAAAGCTAGAATTAATATATTTGTTACGTGATAAATTCATGAATAATTTGTTATGTGTCATGGAATTTTGATATGCGATCTTGTGACTATTTGTATAATTGTTATGTTATATCCATGATGATACATGCATGTTCGTCATGGATGGTTGCTTGAATATTTAATTGTTAAGATTGGTTATGCGAATATTAATTGTTAAGTTTTATACACATGTATATTTATTATAAATCTTGAATTGGGGAAAACTCCAATTATATACATTAATGAAACAATTATGTGCAATTTGGTATATAATTAATTATGGGTTTACGCAATCGATTCATCGATGTATGTGGCTCACTTTCAATTGAGAGAGTACAACAACAACAACAACAACAACAAACCCAATCCCGCCTAGGCTTTCAATTGAGAGAGCGAAAGTCCTAATTAATATATACATTAATTAACCTAGACATTGATTATTAATAGGGTTTTATCGAATAAGTTGCATGTGGCTACTTGTTTACACGTATTAAATTGTTAGTTATGTGCGTGTTGTTTTTAGTTGTTTATTTTTTATTTGTTTACTTTTTTGTTTATTATGTGCTACAGTTTTAAGCAAAGGGTAATTTTGAATAGACAAATAATACGGACTAAACAATGGCGAAATTTGATTTGTTTTGGAAGAGTTAAGTTTTCAATAGTTTAATTGATTGGTGACATTGGTACAAATGGTCTGAACGGCTCACCCACTAGAATGAACTATAAAGGGGTTAATAAAGAAGTGCGCACAGTCACACTGAAAGGATGTCTTAGGTTATGCTTTGCGCTTACCTGGTCCTCTGCCCCCTGTAAGTTCGAATGGAGCTACTTAGTAAGCCATAAAATGTGCAAACTCATCTTAAGGGCGAATTAGTTTTAATTTCATGCGCCACTTCGGTGGTAATTACCCGAAACACTAAGTGTTTACACTTATGCAAAAGTACGATATAACGGACGATAATTAGCTCTAAATTCCTTGATTGGTGAACCCAATACCTCAATCAAAACTTTGATAATTTGATCTTTATGAATTGGTAATAAAAAGTTTTTTTATTTAATTTATGCTACAAGATGAATGCATGACATCTTTGTACATATTTGATTTGACCACATAAAATCAAAACTAGTACCCTTTTAAAGTTAAGTTATATGCCATCTAATTAAAGGGACACTTGAAGTTGCAATTTACGTCATGACAGTACTTGGCGAGATTGTAATGGAGAGGTAAATCTCTATGTAAAGTCAGACCTTACATGGACATATTTGCAGTTCTTTAAGTTAGACACTTAAGTTGAGTAGGAAGTGAGACCTGGACTCAAGGCATAAGATAGGATGAAACATGTTTATATTTGCAATAGCGTTGGAAAATATAAATCCCATAATAATCTAGGAATTGGAAATTGTTTGCTAATTATTGTTCGACAGATTACCCTATTATGTGCTTTCGTTACTAGCAGATCAACTGATGTAATGGAACTACGATAATTTGGATCCTAGCTTTCGAGAAAATTCTATGGTTATATGAATATTACCATGGGTATTTTATTTTCTTGAAAAGTTTAATTATTGAAAACACTAAAATTGAATTTTGCTAATTCTTTAAATGTATTAATGCAACATTAAACCATAAACGTAGGTTATTCCTCTATTGGTAAATTGATCTACACCTGTAAGGGTTTTTGGTAGAGTCAACTTTGCTAAAAGAATAAACCTACTCCTCTTTTCATAAGAAAGAGTGAGATTCAATCCTATTCCTTTTCATGAATGAAGAAAGGTATGATAAGACAATTAGAATTGTCTAAATTCTAAATACGTAACTCGTAAGCAAATTTTAATAGTTAAGAAAATTGCATATTTCTGAGTTATTAAATTAGAAGCTAGACTATTTTACTGCAAAATTGGTAAAAAATAAACTAGCATATTTTATGTAATTGTTATGCTTTGATCATTTAAAAGTACTACTTACAATTGTTGGAACTGTAGAACTATTAAGAAAGAAATTGCATGCCCAATTTTTCAAGTTAATAGCATTGATGGATAAATTCATCATCTACATAGTAGAATACATTCTTTTAAGTACATAAGTAATCGTTATGTATGGACTTTCTCAAAGGTGTAGGGAAGTAAATTGAACGCTATTTTCTTTCACTGGTTAATGCAACACTTACAATGTTGTCAAATCCAGTGGGAGTATTTTGTTCTTATTACTGAACAAGGAATTAATGTAATGATCTCTAAT
This sequence comes from Chrysanthemum seticuspe, assembly GCA_019973895.1. Taxonomy (NCBI): domain Eukaryota; kingdom Viridiplantae; phylum Streptophyta; class Magnoliopsida; order Asterales; family Asteraceae; genus Chrysanthemum; species Chrysanthemum seticuspe. Next base: position 341,421,761 of record BPTQ01000005.1, on the reverse strand, counting down.
TCAGTGGGAGTTACAAGATTTGTTATCTTGGTAGTAACCCAGATTATCTCTAGAATGTCTTAAGATAATTACTTTCCACTTGTAGACACTTATGTTTTCAAGGATAGTCATGTACGTTTCCTTATTAGACAAGTGGTTCTACATCTACTAGTTATGCTAATATCAATGACACAATCATATTATTCACATAAACAAACATATGTCGTGTTGTTTATCTGCTACATGATGTTGTTCAATGCACAAGTGGGAGAAATCTATATTGTGTGCAAGGGACAACATATAGGTATATGATTTAATGGATTCTCTTGACTGCAAGGTAAGAGACTAACATTCTAATATAACTTGTACATATCTAATTCAAGAAACACTTGGTGTTGCAATTTACGTCATGTGAGAACTTGGCGAGATTGCAAACAACAAAGTAAATCTATATGTGAAGTCAGACCTTGCATGGACATATTTACAGTTTCTAAATTAGACAAGTATTTAGAACATGTGTCAAAATGATATAAAAGACTACTTCAAATTAAATATTTATGTATTATTAGAATGACATAAATAAATGAAGTAATCTAATACTAATTTAATTTGTATATTTATGAATTTTTGGAATGACATAAATAAATGAATAAATAATGTAATCCTACATTATTGTGAAGTAAATAAATTAACTTGCAATTACTATTGAAACCAAGAGTTGTGTTCATAATTACTTTAGTTAAACATGTTTATAATTCATTGTAAAGACATAAACATAAAGTCTTTTAAGACTTATAATAAAGTAAGACGTTAACTTGTTATGGTTTTTAATTAAGACATATACAAGAAGTTATTGAGTTGATCAATGATTTATAACGTATAATGGGATTATAACTGTTTATGTTTTCTAGATGAGACATGGATATGAAGTGACTTGGTTAAAAAGTACTTGTAATATAAAGCATGTAATTGGCTTGAAAAGTCTATTATACCATTAAGTTGACTTACTAGGTAAATAGGTAAACCAAAAATGAATATGTTTATCTTATATATTGTTAGATTGTCTTACAATATTAATTCTAATGAATACCACAAGTTGATGGTGTGTTTAGTTAGGAGAATCAAACTCTATTTGATTTGTTTGATTCAAGATAACCATAACTTCATTTTTAAAAGTAACAAGGTTAGAAAATTGAGTATTGATTGAATATACTCAATATGACTCCAACCTAGAAGATTGTTAAAACACCATTTTATTATGGAATGTGATGAATCACATTGAGTTTTAAAATTGAAGATTCTGAATTTGTTAAACTACTTATGAATAGGTTATTAACAAAGTAAAATAAGGAATTATCTATGTGTATTTGTAATGTCCCAAAAAGAGAATAACGTAGTTTTGCTCTAATTGCTAAGTATATATAGATAGTCTATATATTACAAAAGGCAAGTGGAAGTTTTTATCTTGAAAGATAAAATTACAAGATACATAATCTTCTAAAACACACTAGTAAATATCATGATGAGGTTAGACATGTAAATGATAGACCTCATGATGATGGAATTTTCTTTCATAGATCTGCAAGGATATCTCAGATATTTGACTTATATGCTGAGAAATATGAGTTACAGGATTATAGTAAACCTGATAATAATTATGTTGGATTACAAAATATTGAATTGGGAAATTTACTCATACTATGAATGTTAAAGATGATGTCCATAAAGATAGCCAATTTTGGAAATTTGGTTTATCTTAATAGTTAGACTAGATAATGGAAATGAGTTTCTACAAAGAGATGAAAAACCCTAGTGGTTTGAATTTCTATATAGAAATCATATGGACAAAAATGTACACATATTTAATACATGTTTAATGACAAAATTATTAATCATACTTAAGCAATTAATTATGATTGAATATTCTTTCCTAGACACATTAAATATATAAAGATGATAATTATCATACTTGTTTTCATTAATATGAAATATGATAATGGAATATCAAAACTCTTTCTTGAGAAATTACTTGAGCGAGGACGGTAAGTAATCGAAAGGTTTTTTGAATTCATATAATCTTTGGAAGTGTACGAAGTGCAATAATTCATGAATGGATGAATGCATGCATCTATGAAATTATTCTTATGTTTAATTATTAAATCCTAGTTTTGATTTATAATTGAAATATGATAAATTTTAAGTATTCCTAAAAGCTAATGGGAGTATTATGTTAATGTTTTAAATCTTATATGTTAATAACATATAGGAAGTAACATTCATTGTAAGCTAAATGTTAAGTCTTAGTTTGGAATAAAACTTCACTTGTAAGATTTAAGAATTAAAACATACAACCTTGGAATATATGTTTACTATTAATAAACATGTGCAGTAAAATAAATGATTCTAATATAACATGATATATGGATAAATATCTTTTGACAAGATAGAACATGAATGAATTCTAAGTTTGACATGTAGATTCATCATGTACATCATGTTGTGTATTAAAATTGTTGTATCATTCTTGAATAAGAAGTGATTTGACAACATTGATATCTAACTAAAAGTTATTACATAACTTGTGTAACGAATAATCTAAAAGAATTACATCCTCCGCCTGGAATTGCTCCTAGATTCTATGGATGAACAATATGTCAAATGTTGTGCAAATTGTCATCAGCTTTAAACTTGAAAGTTAGGAAAGCATCAAACATTACACAATAAGATATTAAAGTTTACGGAGTTTTAATAAGCATATTGTTGTTTGCATACAGTGATGCTGGTTTAATTGAGATGACACTCAATACTAGTCATGGTAGGATTTCATCCTTGTTAATGGCCATGTGAACTGGTTGTGCTACTAAGAGCGTAGTTGCATTATACATTAAAAGAATAAGAATACTTCAAACTTTAAAATGTTTGAAAGTTTAAATTGTCATAAATTTGTGATAAAGGATGTTACACACTTTATGAATTATTATATCGATTGGTGAATGCACATATACAAGGACTTCACTAGTTGAATTCTTGAAATAAGTATTCTCAAAATTACGATAGATCAAGTTGGTTGATTTATGCCTTGTTAACAAGTATGATTGTCATTACTTGAGGCATAATTCATCAACAAGAATTTTCATGCATTGATCTATTTGGTATTTGGATAAGGGATGTTGAACAATTGTTATAATAAATCAAGTATTTGGTATGTTTGATTTTATAATATATTGTATCCTATATTTGCATGTTTAATCCATGAATAAATTTATTTATTCTAAATCGTCCGTTGTCAATTAATGATATGGGAATATCATTAAATTAAGACAAATCCGAGAGATATGGTAGAATATACCTGAAAGTATATTGATGAGAATACATACCAATTTCAGATGATATTCAATGAATTGAATATAGGACTTATCCCAATTACATAATTTACTTTTGTGGATATTGTTATAAGTAAATTATGAATAGTTATCCTCAGACTTGACATACCAGATAAGTGTCATGAATGTAGTGCACTTCTATGGAACAACTTAACGCTATACGTAACTGGTAGTCATAAGGGTTGTCTCCTGAAGTGTTGCAAAGTTCATGGGTTATTCTTGTAGTCAAGATAGAATTTGTTCATTCAAATTTATTTTAGAGTTTAATACTGCTGGGCCCCTCGTAGGATTGACAAGATGTTTGCATGGCCATGCATAAGATCTCCCCTGAATATGTTCAGAAGATTTGGTAATCATGCTCAATCACTAACAACGAGAAACAGAATGGTTGAATAAAGAATGACTTTATTTCATATCTTTATTTAACATGGTATTAGAAACAAAAGGATAATAATAATGAGAAATCATTAAAAGGTTTTCCAGGAGCCTTGCTCGAGTTGTACTAGAGGCATCGAAGTGTTGCTAGACGCTAACCGATGTGATCACTCTATTAAGATATATCCAAGTGGGAGCTATTAGTTTTATGGATATAAATTTGTAGTCGTGAGTTAGGATCGAACTCGAGACTATGGGATTGCACACTTTACGTATGAGAATTTAAAGTTAAATAATTAAATATAAATGTTGTATTTATTTATTTATTAAATGAAATAATTAACGAACGTTAAGTAATTAATGTAATGGACTAACGGGCGTTAAAGGTATTTGGAAAAAAACTTAATTGCAAAGTTTGGGAAGGTTCCGGAATCCCTATGGGAAGCCTAAACCGATCGGCCAAGGAGAAAACAAGGAAACAAAAACTAACTTGTTCACCAAGTTTAGTTGGGTATATATACAAGGCTAGGGGTCTTGTTTTTCCATCTCTTGTACTCATAAGCTAAAACCTAAAAGTGTTTGTATGTGTTTTTGCTTGAAACCGATCGTACAACCCTTATGGGTAATCATCTTTTCCAAAAAATAATTATTTTGTTTAATTAAAACTAGCATTACTTTAATTTGTTATAGTACGTGTGTACAAGAACGTGGTACAATCACACTATTGATTGTATCTTGGATTGAATTACAAAACGGTAAGGGGTAATTCTTATAATCCTTATAAACCCTAATTAGGGTTCATCCTAATTGCTAGTTTGTGGATTTGATTCTTGTTCGGCTAGAATCAAGAAAGGTACGCATATTTTATTCTTTAGTTAATTAATTATTCATTATATGTTCCTATACGCTTCCGCACTTACTTTGATGTTTATTGTTTATATTTATGATTAGTCATGTTATATAATTCCAACACTTTTGATGAGTCAATGAACCTATTTGGTGGTGGTCATGATCGTGAAGATGATTATGATGACTATACGTATCAGGTCTACGATCTTCCAGGAAATGTGGATGCTAATTATGACACATATGGTATCATGCTTCAAAGCCTTGGTATGAAGTAATTTTGTTTCCATAGGAGTATAATGTTAACTTTTGAGTAGCAGTTTATTTTCTTGTATAGAGAATAGGAAGTATCTTGTTATGTAAGCTTTCCGCCTATTTAACGGGTTGCACCTATATCTTTTGTGCTTAAATATTTTTTGGAGTAATATATTTACCGGGTCTATGACCTTTTACCCAAAAAAATTTATATGGTAGGCATCTTATTTTATGAACCACTTTATATCTTGGAGAAGAGTTTTCTTTCTCATTAGCTACTCTAAACATCTAGTTGACTTTTATATCTTTGGACCTAGCGATCGAATCCCACAAGGGAATTTTACAACCGATCACACGTATAAGAAGGAAAACTAATCAGCGGATGGAGTATAGTATTGCATGCATGTGGATGCAATTAAATGTTCATGATATTAGCATGCGTACATATTAACATGCATACATATGGTTTCCTTTCTTGATTGTCTAACAGAGAAAACATAATGAGGGTTTTAGTAATAGTTTTTGTATATGAGAGCCGCGAGGTGTTTATTGTTTGGGTAAAAGGTCAAAGACCCGGTAAATATATTACTCCAAAAAACGTTTAGGTACAAAGGATATGGGTGAATCCCATATCTCAGCCCGTTACATAGGCGAAAAACTTACATAACAAGATACTTCCTATTCTCTATATAAGAAAATAAACCACTACTCAAAATATAACATTAGACTCCTATGTAGCTAACATTACTTCCTACCAAGGCCTTGGAGCTTGATACCATACGTGTCATAATAGACATCCAAATTTCCTGGAAGATCGTAAACCTGATCCGCATAGTTATCATAATCATAGTCATCATAGTCATCTTCGCGATCATGACCACCACCAAAAAGGTTACTCGACTCATCAAAGGTATTCACAACCTCCTCATCATCACTATCAGAATCCACAATCTCTCCCACCTTAGTGAATGGGTTAACCCTCTTAGTAAAAGAAGTAGCCGGTAAATCCTTATTATAACCCTTATAATCAACCTTTTTAATAGGATTACCATTATCATCAACAAGAGTAGCTTTTCCATCGATAAGAAGCCTTTCAAACTCCCCAATTGCCGCGAGGTGTTTATATAGCCTCTAAACTTGTTTTCCAAGTTAGAGTCAAGAGTGTCCTAGTAAACAAACACTCTCCTCCCTCCCATTTGTTTTGGTTCGACCGGCATAGTAAACAAACACCCACGACTTTTGTCTTTCATACTAATAAGTCCCTCACATATTTGTTAAGTGTTTGTTAATTAGTTATAACGTCAAACGTTATAATTAACGATAATTTAATTATTTTGTGTATTAATATTTAATATAATCAATACGTCTAATATATCAATTACATTAAATAAAATGTTCTCTAAACGTATACGTGTGTGCCCCAATACGCTCACTTTGTTAATGTTAATTATATATGCAGGTTGTAAAGGTTTAAAAACTGAAATGACAAATCAAAAGCATGTACACTAAAATACTAGACAAAACCTTAATAGTTAACAAACTTAATTAATAGTAACTTATCAAAAGAAAATCACAGTAAATCTGTTACAGTCGCGGGTCAAGAGGAAGGACACACCAGACACACTAAGCCCAAACGTGTTTCAGTGGTTCCAGCCTGGCACAAGGACTTTGTGATGGGTTAGGATTATATCTATCTTAGTTTAAATTGTTTAGGATACGTATTGGAGTCGACTTAGGATAAGTCTCTGTGTTTTGTGTTTAGGATACGTATTGGAGTCGTTTTAGGATAGGTCTTTGTGTTTGTGTGGGACTGTCTCACAGACTAGTATTTAATGTTTACAGATGAATGAAAGTTATTAAGTTTTACGGTCAATTATCTCTTATTCTCTTCTCTTTCTACAGGAGCCTGCACTCGCTATAAGTAGTGCTACTATCGATACGAGTAGGTCGTATCAATTGGTGCTTTCATTGCTATGGATGAAACAGCCGTCCGGTTGCTTTTGAAAGAGCAGTCTGATGCTTTCATGACTCAAATTGCAGCTTTGAACAAAGAATTGCAAACAGCCAAGTCGTGGGCATACACACGCCATGGACCAGGTGGTGATCTAGGTACTGTGATACCGCGATCCATGCGATTGGATGTTCCAAAATTTAATGGAGCTGATCCTGAAAGCTGGATATTTTCTATTAGTGAATATTTTGAGCTTCTCGAGACGCCACCGGAACAGCGCCTACGCATTATTGGGTTTAACTTGGAAGGCGATGCTGCGGAATGGTTTCGTTGGATGACACGCAACAAATTGATCACAAACTGGGATGGTTTTCTGGAGAACGTACTCAATCGTTTTGGGCCGTCCAAGTACGAGGATCCTCAAGGAGCATTATCCAAACTTTTGCAAACAGGCACAGTGGCGCAATACCAGAGTGAGTTTGAGAAATTGATGAACAGAGTTACCAATGTTTCAGAAAGTTTGCTTATCTCGTTTTACATCTCGGGATTGAAACCAGCGTTGCAACGGGAATTGTTAGTGTCCAAGCCTACCACTTTAGGAGAAGCCTTCTCCTTAGCTCGTATCACTGAGGCCCGATTTGAGGATCAGGGACCCACCACAGTCATTCCAACACACAAACCAGCCACTTCACGTGTTTCAGTTCCTCTTCCCAACTCAGGAAAACCACCTCTGCTACCCACGCCTGTTAAAGCTAACACCAACACCACCACGACACCACTAGCCATCAAATGGATCTCCTCAGCGGAACGCCAGGAACGTCTTAACAAGGGTTTGTGTTTCAACTGTGATAATAAATGGGTGCGCGGTCATAAATGTCCAGGTAAGTTTTTGTTGCTTATGGCGGGGGAGGATGACGACATAGGAGCAGATACCTCGGCTGAGGAAGATGAGGCGATGGAAAGTGGAGATATTTCCATCCTCAATTCATTGATTGGACACGGGAGTCCTCGCTCTCTTCAACTATGGGGAAAAGTGGGAACGGGTGAAGTCCACGTGCTCATTGATAATGGGAGCACGCATAATTTCGTGCGGCCTGATGTAGTGGAAAGGATGTCTCTACCAATCACATCAATAAAACCATTTAAGGTCTATATTGGTAGCGGGGAAACCTTGTTGTGCGAAAATGTCTGTATGCAGGTAACGATTCATATGCAAGGATTGTCGATGGCAGTCGACCTCTATGTGTTACCTATGAAGGGTCCCGATGTGGTATTAGGAATTCAGTGGTTACAAAAGTTGGGTAAGGTAACGCATGATTATGCTCAACAGACTATGGAATTCACTCTTGCCAATAAGACGTATTTGTTAAAAGGAGATGAATCACTGCGCATGAAGCGCATTAGTCTCCACCGTATGCAAGCACTGTTGGAAACAGATGAGGTTTACGGGGTTTATGAGCTTCATAGCTTGTCAACAGAGAGTAGTTTTGCTGAGACAACCTCTACGGCTACGGGTTCTGGGAACCCCGAAATTGATGAACTTTTGGTGAAATTTGACACACTTTTTCAGGTACCCACTTCTCTACCCCCACATCGTCTAATTGATCATCGCATTCATTTATACCCCAATACGAAACCCGTCAATGTCCGACCATATCGTTACCCGCATTATCAGAAGGGAGAGATGGAAAAGTTAGTAAACGAGATGTTGAGCCAAGGTATTATTCGTTTTAGTCATAGCCCTTTTTCATCTCCCGTGTTGTTGGTTAAAAAAAAAGATGGTAGCTATCGTTTTTGCGTAGACTATCGTGCCCTAAATGCAGTAACGGTAAAGGATAAATTTCCTATACCTACTGCCGATGAGATGTTCGATGAGCTAGGGGGCGCTATCATTTTCACTAAACTTGATTTACGGGCCGGGTACCATCAAATACGAGTCCATGAACGGGATGTTTACAAAACTGCTTTTCGCACACATGATGGACATTACGAGTTCTTGGTTATGCCTTTCGGACTCACTAATGCGCCATCCACTTTTCAGGCAACAATGAACCGGTTGTTTTCTCGCTATTTGCGTAAATTTGTGATTGTTTTCTTTGATGATATCTTAATTTATAGTACTACTCTTACTGCACACTTGGAACATTTGCAATGTGTATTCCAATGTCTACAGGAGCATCAGTTTTATATCAAGAAATCGAAGTGTGTATTTGGAGCTACTTCCCTCGAATACTTAGGGCACATTATATCGGGGAATGGGGTTGAGATGGATCCTAAGAAGGTTGAGGCTGTGGTTGAGTGGCCGGTGCCTAAAAATCAACGACAAGTACGCGGGTTCTTGGGCCTCGCTGGGTATTATCGTCGATTTATCAAGGGGTATGCCACTGTTGCTGCGCCCTTAACTGATCTTTTGCGAAGAGATGGATTTAAGTGGGGGGAGCTAGAGTCTAAAGCTTTTGAGGGTCTTAAACATCAGTTGTCTCATGCACCTGTTTTGGGTCTACCAAATTTTAATGAGACCTTTATTGTCGAAGCAGATGCCTCGTTAGAAGGTATTGGCGCAGTTTTAATTCAGAATAGTCAACCAATTAGCTACTTTAGTCGCAAGCTTGGGCCACGCATGCGTATTGCTGCCACATATCAGAAGGAACTGTTTGCAATTGTAGAAGCTGTCTATAAGTGGCGCCAATATTTGGTTGGGCGTCGGTTTGTCATTCGTACAGATCATCAAAGTATTCGGGAGCTCATGCAACAAGTTATCCAGACACCACTCCAACAAAAATATGTAAGGAAATTGATGGGATTTGACTTTGTTATCGAGTATAAGCCCGGGGTAACAAATCAGGCTGCAGATGCCCTTTCGCGAATGTTTGAAGACGAGGAGAGTGTGACCGCGTCTTTCTTGGCTATGAGTCAACCAAGGGTGGGGCTGATTAATGACTTGAAAGCTGAGAATGAGACTTTGGAGGAATTGCGCGGGTATCATCAGAAGCTGGATCGCGGAGAAGTACCGACGGGGTTTAGGCGGGAGAATGGCTTGTTGATTTTTCGTGATCGTTACTACCTCGGGGCTGAATCCAAGTTGAAGACGCCATTGTTACACGAGTTTCACAATACCCCGAGTGCGGGTCATGGCGGAACTAAGAAGATGTTGGTTGGGTTGGCCGGCTTGTTTTATTGGAAAGGTATGCGGAAGTCGGTTGAAGACTTTATCAAACAATGTTTAGTTTGCCAACAAACTAAGTACTCAACGCAAGCGCCTGGAGGCTACTTACAGCCCTTACCAACTCCATCCGCAGTATGGGAAGACGTGTCCATGGACTTTATTACAGGGCTGCCCGTTTCAAATGGTTTCACGGTCGTTCTCGTTGTGGTTGATAGGTTTTCTAAGTATGCGCATTTTGGGACGTTACCCACTAATTTTAATGCTCATAAGGTGGCTGAGGTATTCATGGATATTGTGGTTAAGCATCATGGCTTTCCTAAAACTATAGTGTCGGATCGAGATCCAATCTTTGTTAGCAAGTTTTGGAAACAATTGTTTCAATTCAGTGGTACCCAGTTGAATCATAGTACGGCCTACCATCCTCAGACAGACGGACAAACGGAGGTTGTCAATCGTGGGTTGGAGCAATATTTGCGGGCTATGGTGACGGATAAACCTCATCAGTGGGTGCGGTATTTATCGTGGGCTGAATATTGTTATAATACTAATTATCATAGTAGTCTTAAGATGTCACCATATCAGGCTTTGTATGGAAAGTTGCCGCCATCAGTTATTCCATATCCAGTGGGATCCTCGAAAGTGGCAGCCGTGGAAGAATTGTTGGTTGAGCGGGATAGACTACTTCAACAGCTGAAGGAGAATTTGTTGACTGCTAAGCATCGTATGGAAATGCAGGCTAACCGCAAACGTCGGGAAGTAGAGTTTCATCCAGGTGACATGGTGCTTGTCAAGTTGCAGCCGTATCGTCAACTTACTTTGGCTAAACGTCTTTCTAACAAGTTGTCTAAAAGGTACTATGGGCCATTTGAAGTAATTGAACGTATCGGAAAGGTGGCCTATCGTCTAGCGCTTCCTGCTACAAGTAAAATACATCCGGTGTTCCATGTTTCCATTCTTAAGTTATTTTCAGGAACTGGTAATGAGGAGGTCTCGAATTTGCCTGAGGAGTTACACGAGGGACATCCTATGGAGCAACCTCTTGCAATTTGCGATTCACGCATGGTCTTGCAAAATGGAATTCCAATGCGACAGGTTTTGGTTCAATGGGAAGGAGGGTCACCTGAGGAAGCAACATGGGAATGGTTGTCGGATTTTCAAGCAGCATATCCTGCCTATGACCTTGAGGACAAGGTGAATTCAAAAGAAGGAGGGAATGTTACAGTCGCGGGTCAAGAGGAAGGACACACCAGACACACTAAGCCCAAACGTGTTTCAGTGGTTCCAGCCTGGCACAAGGACTTTGTGATGGGTTAGGATTATATCTATCTTAGTTTAAATTGTTTAGGATACGTATTGGAGTCGACTTAGGATAAGTCTCTGTGTTTTGTGTTTAGGATACGTATTGGAGTCGTTTTAGGATAGGTCTTTGTGTTTGTGTGGGACTGTCTCACAGACTAGTATTTAATGTTTACAGATGAATGAAAGTTATTAAGTTTTACGGTCAATTATCTCTTATTCTCTTCTCTTTCTACAGGAGCCTGCACTCGCTATAAGTAGTGCTACTATCGATACGAGTAGGTCGTATCAAAATCCAAATGCAAAACCTTAATAGTTTACTTCTTAATAGTTTACAAAACCTTATCAATAACTTATCAAAAGAATGACAGTAGGCCCCCACTACTAAAACAAAAGAACGTAAAATAAATATTAGTACGAGTAGGAATGAAACAAGAGATATACAAGTAGTACTAAATCGCCATTCACATGTAAATAAAACCACATTAAACAACTAAGTAAACCCGAACACCCCCTGTTGCCTGTTGTACATGTTTCGCAAGCCTGTCTAAATTAGTAATATAAAGTTTGTGTCATTTTGTTTTAGTTAACATCTTTGTCTTGGAACACTTATCAAACACCAATCTAAATCAAACCACATATAAACAACTAACAAAAACCCCGCCTACATGTTTTGAAAACCTGTCTAAACAACTAATGAGAATACTATACAAATGACTGGGATGAAAGCATGTACTATTTTGTTATTCTAACTTCATGACTAGCTCGAAAACTAGCTACTGTATTATTTTGTTTTACTAATTATGTATAACGTTGGTGATTAAACGTGAAAATAACATGTTTATTTTAAAAAAAGAGTTAAGAACCAAAATAAAATAATGTTAAGAGCCTATAATGTTAAGAACCAAAATAAATAATATGTTTTTTTTAAAATAAATAATGTTAAGGCGTTTTATGATGATTGGTGATTAAAACGTGTAAATAATTTGTTTCTTCTAAAAAAGAAAGTTAAGAGCCTATATAAAGTGATAGGTGAAAGTGACCATGAGAGTTATATCACTTTTAACTTTCATGACCTAAGCCAACCCACCAACATAATACGTAGTTTTAGTTTAGTACAAAGTGAAAGTTTACCAGTGGTTTACACTTAAAACTGCTTATTTATAACCAAATTAACAAGCAATCTCAAACACCACCACCTAAATCGCATATAATCAATTTCGAGTCTTTAGTATCAGTTCAAGAGTATCTGATTACTCCAAAATACTCCCTAAATAACCAAGGTTAGTAAAACAAAAGAATGACGGTAGGCATGAAACCAAAGACCCCCTACTAAAACAAAAGAACGTAAAATAAATATTGAGTAGGCATGAAACAAGGGATATACAAGTAGTATTAAATCGTCATTCACATTTAAATCAAACCACATTAAACAACTAAGTAAACCCAAACACCCCCTGGTGCTTGTTACATGTTTCGCAAACGTGTCTAAACAACTAATAAGAATACTATACAAACGACTAGGATGAAAACATGAATTATTTTGTTATTCTAACTTCATGACTAGCTCGAAAACCGGCTATTATTTTGTTTTACTAATTGCGTATGATGATTGGTGATTAAACGTTTAAATAATTTGTTTCTCCTAAAAAAAAGTTGAGGTGTAAATAATTAGTTTCTCCTAAAAAAAGTCAAGAGCAAATATAAAGTGATGTATTGATGATTAAAAAAAGTTGAGAACCCATATAAAGTGATAGGTTTAGAAAGTTGAAAGAGTTATCTCATGTTTAACTCTCACAACCTAAGTAAACCCACCAACATAATATTAAATTTCAACTTGTCTATATGTTACACACCACACTATATAACTACGTGAAATATTGCACCTTCATCCGATGTGGGAACAGAAACTCGATACAAGTTTTTACAAAAGTCAGCTCTAGAGACATATAATTATAACACTTTAGATTGTATATTGCTCCGACATTAAATTAAATGACTAAACACATTCACTACTTCCTGATTCTAATCAAACTCTCAGTTCACTAACAAATTTCTAATCAATAGTGGGTCTTTGTAAGCCAAACTATTTTTTCTTTCTTATTTTAAGAAAAAACCTGGTTTGGGTCAAACCAGTGACCAGTGTTGAGTCGATTAATAACCTGGTTTCAAAACATTGCAAATCATCTCTTATTCATTTATAGTCACCATACTTTAAGCTACCACCAATTTTTAATCTAAAAAGGTTGAGAACTTATATGAATTAGTAAGTAATTGTTTATCGTTTTTTCGTAAAACGTAACCAGACATAACATAAAAAAAGGTGGTAGTAAATTTTGTTGATTAACACACCAATACGTGGGATATATAACAAAATAATTGGTATGATTGGTGATTAATGCATGTGAATGACTTTTTATTTTACTTTATTATTTTTTTTTGACAAAAGAAATTTGAAAATTTGTATAATTTGAAATTGAGTAAAATTTTTAAATGAACCATAACAACTACCAATTTACGAAAATAAACTTCGCCTATATATTTTACGAAAATGAACTTTTGCATATGATCCGTTGGATTGAATTCATGACAACTTTTGAACCCTGCACGTGTTTTTCATTTATCTAGGCGACATTATAGGCGATTGAAAAGTATAGCGATCAGTTGGGGCGAGTGTGGGCGAGTTTAAAAGCGATGGACAAGCTAGGGGCGTTGTCTGGGCGAGCTAGAGCATGGCTGGGCGAGCTGGTGGGCGCTGGGAGGGTGAAGAGCTGCTGTTGGGGCAAGGTTGTAGGCGAGGCTATAGTCGAGGGCTTGGGCGAGATGGGAGAGTGGAGAGCTGCTGTTAGGTGAAGCTGTGGGCGAAGGATTCCTGGGCGAGTGTGATATATTGTTCAAGTTTGTGCTCGAGGGCAGAGGCAGACCTATACCTTTGAGAAGTTATGCGTGAAATTCTTTGGGATCTAGCTTAGAAAATTATTATGAACGACCTTGAGATGAAATTGAACTACAAGGAGGTGAAAATGTATGACATTTTTTAATGTAGAGATAGCTAGATAGAAGCAAAAGAGGGTAATAAAAATGAAGAAAAATGAAGAAATGAGAGAGAGAAAGAGAATCGAAGAAGATGAAAGAATATAGAGAATATTATTTTGAAAAATTGAAGAAGTGTCCTCTGAGGTTTGAGTACCAATGCATTTTTCTCTTTTCATCTTTTATTCAAATAATCAATTGAGAGTCCAGTTTTTGAGGAATGAGGCCTATTACTAGTTTATATTGGATAATGAATTAATGATAAATCATTTATTCGTAGACTTGTACATTTGATATAAAATAATGTACTTAAATTATATATAAAGGATGCTTTTAAGGTTTTAGTAAGAGAATGGGGAGAGTGGCTAGGCGTATGAAAAGTTACTTTTAATTTGCTTACAAATTAATTGGGGCGTTTTATTTTGTGTTGGGCGAAAAAAAAAAGCTTTTTTGGGGTTCATTTTGGTAAAATATAAAAAAAATGTTTGAATTCGTAAAACCACTATGTAAAAATTTTATTTAGGTAATTTGCTTTTTGAAATTTCCGTTTTAAAAAACATGAGAATTGTAAAAGCGTTATCATTATCTTTTGTATTTTGTTTTGATATAGCTTTCACCGGCCCACTACAACAATTGGTAAATCACCAATAGCGAGTGTTGTCATTATCTTTTGTATTTTATTTTGATATTTTTTATTTTTTGTTACCGCAAGTAAAAATATGTGAGTTGTTATCTTTTGTATTTTTTTTTTTATATTTTTAATTTTTTGTTACTAGTAAAAATATGTGAATCGTATAAGTTGGTGACTAATGGACTTAGTTTGGTTGTTACATATAAGGACAAACAAACGCAAACAGCCAACAACATGGCACTCACCACAATTTATTTGTTATGTACATAACACCAATGTATATATACAAACTGAAATTCTTTGCCCCACCCTATGTGGGTTTCAAAAGCTGATACTTATACTCATTACCTTTTACAAAATGTACATCGTCTTCACTTCCATCAATTCTACAATCATATCTCATTCAATTTTTGCTAATTAACACTCGTTCATAGTCATCTTCTCACTGGTGACCGCCACTTTCATCGGTCACCTTATATAGCGGAAACATGTTTTGCTTCTCATTAGCAATTCTAGGTGCGTGCGGCATGCCCAATCACCTTTTACATTATTAGTGGAAGTTTTTTTAAGTCGTTTCAAGTACTAAAATACGCATTTGGCTAAAATGTTTGTATCACATGCCAAACATGGAAGTTATGTTCATTATCAGCCAATAAGGATCCTTAGCAATTACTTTTATACTTTTATGTAGAATTTGATCGAAATCGGCTTTTAGACGCAGCTTTAGGTAGCAGAAAGAACTTTTCATTGATGTTGACAATTGTCCGTTCACCCGTGTTTGTCATCCTTTGGTACGAAACAGTGGTGACTAGTGAAGATTTTAGCCATATGCATGGTTTGGGCTAAGTGACGTTCATCCATTGCAAAACCCAAAGTGTGTACTTGTTATTGGGATTAATAAAGCGAAAATCTGGCTCTCCTTGGCAAATTGTGTGGCATCTTTAATTGGACAATCTTTCTTTCTCTCCTTATTCATTTGGGTTAAAGCATGAACTGTTTTTATATTAGTTCCAAGCTTAGCTTTTATAAACTTACAACACTCTCAACTGGTAATTACCATCTGACTTTGATAAAATCGGCTCTTATTCTATTCGTTTGTTTTTTTCTTTGATTATAGGCTAAAGAAAGAGTATAAGTGCCTTGTAATAAATGAGAGTGAGTTATTTTGTGGTGCTAATAAAAAAGCATTTATGTCACCACAACCCAACTCTAAATGGTATTTTCTGATTTTCATAATGTCCTAAAACAAACCAAAGTGTGGGCTCGATTCACGACAATGGAACTTCTTTTTTTATATATTTTTTGACTTTTTCTACTTTGCAACACCAAAGTGTGGCTTCGATATTAGGATCTATATGGCTAAAATGTTGCTCTCCATCTCAAAATGATTTTGTCATTTTGAGTTACACAATTTTTGGTTCACTCTAAGCTAGAAGTTAAGCTCTTGATCGTGAAAGTGTAAAATCCTCTCAACTTGTTAGTTGTGACAATCTCATATTGGTAAAACGAATTTTATTTCATTTTTTTTGCTTTGTATTTTTAGGTTATAGGCGTTCCGGTAGGAGTATCCGAAACTTGAAAAAATGAGAAGCGGGTTTATTTTTTATGTAAAGCCTTTGAAGATATAAGCATATAGCTAATGTTTGCGTTCACACGACTTGGACTTGTAATGGTAGTCATTCGGTGCGGCAACATTAAGATGGAAATAAGCTTTATCAATCCATTCTCTAGCCTATGTAAAGCAAGCAATTTGAATTTTGTGAAAGTTAGCATAGTTTCTTATTGGGTTTGAGTATTTGTTTATGCTTTAATCTCATATAATAGTATCTAATCGAGAATAAATTTTGTTTACAACTATAATCATGTAGCATATCCTCTCCTCTTTAATAATCAAATTCATTCATAATCATTCCGTTAGTAACAAGCATCACTTCTTTGTCACCAACACCTCGTTCAACCAACTTAACCATCTACCAAAAACCTAAATTACTAGAACTGATACAATATAATGCAATTAAGTTGTGGGTTCAAATATTAATATGTGAAGAAAACTTGTCTAACTTGATGACTAGCTATTATTCTCTTTTACTAATTACGTATGATGATTGGTGATTAAAACGTGTAAATAATTTGTTTCTCTTAATAACAAAGTTGATTAATATGTGCAAATAATTTGTTTCTCTTGCAGTAATTAAAAAGTTAACAAAGTTGATTAAAACGTGTAAATAATTTGTTTCTCATACAGTAATAACGTTAAGAATATAACAAAGCTGATAAATAATTTTTTTCTATTACACTAATAAAAAAGTATCAAGAATATTTATTAATTGATTGTTGATGTATATGAGAGATATATGTCATATATCTCATACCTAGCTAACCACCAACAAAATATCATATTTTAACCGTTTAAGATTTTACACGACACATAATATAACTAAGTGAAAAATATTACCTACACCCGATGTGGGAACAATAGATTAACAAAAGTAAACTTTACAAAAGTTAGCTCTAAATACATATTATAACACCTTAAGTTATTGTTTAATGCAAACATAATCAATCATGTATCAAATTATCTATCAATCATTTTATGTTAATTAACATTCCCCCGTAATCATCGCAACGGCCTTATTCCATCACCACCATCATATCACCAATTCTATCATTATTACTCGTCATTTCACTTAAATGCATTAGATTAATTGACTAAACACATTCACCGCTTCCTAACTCTACTCACACTCTCGCTTCAATCACAAACTTTCTAATCAAGAGTGGGTCTTGAAACAAGTACCCATGTGTAGCGTCAATGATTATATAAGTAACTTTAGCATAAAATTGAACTACATTAGAATCTATAACTCTAGTGGCTCGCTCAATGAGACGACGACAGTGAACTGGAAATTTATACTTTTCTAACACCCGCCGAAGCTTTTTGTATATAATGAATCGATATGTACGTACAAAGGTTATAGAATAGTCTCTAAATAACACAAGAAACAATTACAATACTAATGGCTCGATGAACCATGACGTGCCATGATCATAATATATAACCAAAACCGACACGCCAAAAAGAAACATAATATACTGACAAATGTTTTTTGAAAATTTACGAGGGAAAAATCCCTTTACCAAAAAAAACACATTACAACAACATTTCGAAACAAGTATAGACCTGCTCGATTTCTTGTACCTGCATAAACCCTATATAATGCTGAAACATTCTTTCCATTTGATGTATTCTTTTAAACTTTAAAGACATAAGTTTCACCGGACCACTTCAAAAATATGCATGCATGCAAAGCTACTCTTGACTATGATCCGTGTTGCCAAAAACCAAGGCTGTCTCCTGAAATTTGGAGGCCCTATGCGGTGTGAAAGGTAGTGGAGCTGAGGTATGGTGGAGTATCTACATGATGGCAAGAAAAATGTAATAGTCTCTTTCTTAATTTGTTAGCGAAGCGGGGACTCAAAGGTCTAAAGAATTGGATTTACGGGTCTCATGTTCCGGCGTGTAGCAATGAAGGTGATCTTCTACAATATTTGAGCTTGTTTAAAGTGGTGATACATGCTATCAAGTTCTGATTTTGGGTATGATCAAAATCGAGATGGGGGACGAAGATGATGATGAAGTGTCTACTGAAATGCTAAAGCAATATTTTTGTGGGTAAAGGGTTTATACCCGGTGAATATATTAAAAAAATGATTAGAGTTCATGTACATGGAAGAGTGGTCATGATATACCCTTCAAAATAAAAGACAATGTGATTTGAACAAACTCAAACCACAACAACCATCACCAAACAAACTAATAGTCGCATGAAACGAAAAAACATAGCTAGCACTCTACGACCATTAGCACACATAACTTAGGAACATCAGCTTCCATCCATTTGAATGTTAGCTATCCTCCAAGTACTTCTCATTTTATAGACCCGGGCTTTCTTCTTGAACCGAATGGAAGCAAGTTTTAATCTTACCATATCAACAATAACCTTAGAGAGACTTTTTGCTGTCATGAATTTGTTGGAGCTGTGTTTATGGGTGTCTGAGTTGTTTTTTAATCAGAAGTATGTTAATGTGGAGCCTCAAGTATCTAAGCTCATAAGTAATAAGAGACGTTATTGAATATCGTATAGGCTGAACCTTGTTTGGAGCAACATGTAACATGTTTTAGTCAAGAATAAATTAACAAATTCCTATAGAGATAGTGTGATTCTCATATAATACATGAAGTTCCTATGTTTTGTTATTACTTAAAAAGACATTTTACAAAAGCAATCGAATAAATGATTCTTTCTTAAATTAAATAGCATTCATTCATAATCATCGCACCTTATTCCACCATTAGTGGTTTAGAAATAAGTGATGTTATTAGCTCTAACATAATACTAAAGAATGATAGTAAATTTCAGTTGAGTAGTGTGTGGTATATAACACAAAATAATTGTTGAATGTGTAAAAAAATTAGAATTTGTATTAAATTGAGTGGCTTATACACTATCGAATGTTTTACATGTATCAACTTCAAATAATGCATCAACCACTCAGCATAAAACTACAACCAATTTACAAGATCCTTCACACCGCAATATATAAATAACAATAGGTTTTTTCATCCTTATTGATGTGGGATTGAAATCCAAACAACTAATTACAAAATGTACACTGTCTTCAATTCAGTTACACGATTATTCGTTATTCATTTTTCTTGATCATCACACCTTATGCCGTCACTTCTCATCACACTATTCACATTTAGTTCAATAACAAATGGTGTTGTATTTGTGGGTGGTGGTGGATATATACAGTTAGTGTTATTGAGGTTGTTTATCAGGATTGTGGTGTTGAGTGTGGGAGAGGATCTCGTGGGAGAATCTACGTTAAAGCACGAAAATGTGATACCTCTTTTTTTGTTTGATTTCGTATTCATGATTATAAGGTGGTTGTTGTGGTCTTTTCACATATTGAATTCTCAATAATGAGTTCATGTAGTGGAATATATGAGATGTCATAGAAGATTGCATGCGTTATAACAATCAGCTTGTTGTTAATGATACCGTCTTAGGATTACAAATAGTTGAAATTTTCTATATATAGATAAGAAACATAAAAATGTGCGGCTGTGCGCAACTATTTTTGTTAATTTACAACATCATTAACTTATGTCCTAACTAAAATACCGCTTTGGTATGTGTAGTTTCTATAAGATTTCTTTCTGCTTAATCAACCTTCGTCCTGGCTTTTCCCAGAACAAAGCTTCATAGTTCTTATATGGTAGGCATCTTATTTATGAACCACATTATATCTGGAGAAGAGTTTCCTTTCTCATTATATTATTACTAATGAGAAAACCAATTAATGATGGGATGAAAAAACTCAAGCAACCCCGTATGTCGTATTAATAATAAAACTTAAAATCAAGGTACTTCGGCGATGACCGGGCATTTACTCTTTAAAATAAAAAGAATGAGAGTTTGTACTTACTAAAAAAATTGAGTGTCTATTTAAATTGATAGGTTGTTGGCGTCTATGTGGTTATTTAATAATATTTTATTACCACAAATAACACGAGCAACCATCAACATAATTCAATGTCAATTTTACTAATATGATAGCACCAAAGTATATAACCAACAAAAGTTCTTTTCCTCAACCGATGTGGGTTTGAAAACATGATATACAATATATCTCATTCTTTTTCTGAAATTTTGACAGGCATTCATAAATCATCACACCTTATATCGTCACCACCAAATTCAATCAAGTTCATTAAGTGACTATACGTATTCACTACTTCCGAATTCTACTTACATTCATATGCACTTGTGATACCGCCAACTTACTCGATCCCGTTATGTGAACGTTTGGTTTTAGTAGTGGAAGAATATACGTGAATGTATTCAGCACGCGCAATGACCAAACATTCTTTGCTCACGTTACCTCCACATTAGCCTTGTTTTCAATCATTTGAGTAGAGTTTTCCTAGTATACAGCTTAATAGATACACGTACACCATTGCCAAACTCATTATTTAAAACTTAACAGTGTGTTAATGTTGAGGCTCAAACTGGAACTTCCTAATTATCGAGCGACTATAATGTGCATTGTTCACCATGGATTCAACATTGTTTGGAGCAAACACGCAACGTGTGTAACGAAAGATAAATTAATGCAGACATAGATGCGATCCTCTAAACATGAAGTTAATATATGTAGCTGTTATTATTTATAAATATATAATTTGTAAATTATGTGATTAGTCTATGAGTGAAATTGTAGATACGTGATTAGTTATTATGTAGGCGAGTGTCCATTCACTTGGTTTGAGCTATAAGTGACATTTGTCCGTCGCAAAACCTGAAGTGTGTACTTTTTTTCAGGATTAATGACCCAAAGTGCTCTTCTGTGGATTAGCATTCATTCGTAATTATTTGTTATAATGATAACGTTTGTCCGTTCACTTGTGTTGGTAATCCTTTGGTATGAAGCGGTAGTGAGTGTTGACTTGTTAAAATATTAGCCCTATGGTTTGAGCCAAGTGACAAATTTGACTCGTAGTGGATGGAAAATAGATAGAACTCACTAATTTATTAAATACATCTGATATATGTGTATGCATATAATTGTTAGCTATAAAATATACAAAGATGCATTTAAAATATTATGGGTGCAAATTCGGCCTATCATTCGCAAATTTATATGGTACAAAATCGGTAACGGTATGTCAACTTCCGCATGGTTTGATAATTGGTGTGCTACTAGCCCTTTAATGAACTCATTAACTGCTAGAAGTATTTCTAGTGTTGGATACACCTTGGACTCGAATGTAGCTGATCTTATAATCCATAATGCATGGACATGGCCCAACTAATGGGCTTCAAGGTACCCTCTTATTTATTCCACTACTATCCCTTGCATTTCGAGTTCTAATGACCAGATTATATGGAAGGATAGACTAGGTAGAGTTCAATCCTTTTCGGTAGGTATCGTTTGGGAGGATATTCGGCCCCGTGGTAACGAAATGCATTGGACTTATGTAGTTTAGTTTGGTCATTGTATCCCTCATCATGCATTCCATCTATGGTTGGTTATACAAAGAAAGTTGAAGACTCAAGATCGGCTTAGACAATGGGATGTTAGTCCTACGACTAACTTAAACCTGTCTAGTTGCCCGTTGTGTGAATTGGTCCCCGACTCACATAGCCATTTATTCTTTGGTTGTACATTTTCATTATAGGTTTGGTTGAGTGTAAAGGCAAAGGCAGATTTACAAAATATGCCGGCTTCTTTAGACCAAGTTGTTAATTGGCTGATCCCGCTTGCTAAGAAGAAATCTGCAAAAGGTTTGATTGCTAAACTAATTTTCGCGGCTTGTACATACTTTATTTGGCAAGAGAGGAATGGAAGATTATTTAAGCAAAGGAAAAGAACTCACGAGCAAGTAACCGAAGTGATTTTATCTACTATTCGATTCAAACTCTTAACGTTTCATTTCAAGAAAACTAAACGAATTGAGAGAGTCCTAGATATTTGGAAGTTGCCTCGATCGTTGGTAAAGAGTATAGAAACGTAGCTGCTATTTTGCCTAGTCGAATAGATTTGTAACATGCTTATTGTTTTATTTTTGAATTCGGCTAGGTTTTAGAGGTATGTTTGAGATTGGCATGTCAATCTTGTTTTAGTATGGTGGGAAGCACAAGTGGTGCGTGTGTCTGTATAAGTCAATTTGGTGTTTTGCCATTTTGCCTGAACTCTTATTTTTATTAATATATTTTACCAGGGTAAAAACCCTTTACCCAAAAAATATTATGGGTGCATTTACTTGTCGATACATCTTTATTATGCGGTTATAGTTATTTCCCATCCTTCTTATTTATTTTAATTTTTTTTTTCTCATTTGATTTTAATCCAATAAGTAATTGCTACTAGTATTATTGTTGCTTTAACAATAGTGATGTTATTAATAAAAAAATGGTAATTTAGTAAATAATTTATTTTTTAAATAGGCAAAATGTGAGAAATTGTATGAATCGCCTTTTTACTGAGTTGTGAGAACCTATTTCTTAAACTTCTTATAAGTACTAACATCTCAATGAAAAAGTCAACATCACACTTAACCCAAACTTATCAAATTCACAACACCACATTATATAAACAAGAATAATATGTATTCCTTGACCGATGTAGGATTTAAAATTTGATACTTCATAGTAAAAACTAATAATCCTCTTAAAATCAGATCATAACTCATTCGTTTTTTTCATGATCATGACCCCTTATACCGTCACTAGTAGTTACTAGTTATAATCACCAAACCTTGAAATTTTTGCTGTGTGAAAGGTAGTCGAGATGAGGTATGGTGGAGTATCTACATGATGGCAAGAAAAATGTAATAGTCTCTTTCTTAATTTGTTAGCGATGCGGGGACTCAAAGGTCTAAAGAATTGGATTTACGGGTCTCATGTTCCAACGTAAAACCATGAAGGTGATGTTCTACAATAAGAAGGATTCGAGCTTGTTTAAAGTGGTGCTATATGCTAACAAGTTCCGATTTTTGGTCTGATCAAAGTTGAGATGAGGGATGGAATTGTCTACTGAATGCAATTTCTGTGTCAAATGCTTATGTTGACATTCTTATATGAATTCCTATGGGACGAAAGACCATCATCGCAAATAATGGAAGTTTGATTGATAGACTTGGTCGTTATAATTTTGTTGGAGCTGTGTTTACGGATGTGTGAGTAGTTTTGTAGTCACAAGTATGTTAAAGTGGTGCTATATGCTAATAAGAGACGTTTTTGAATATCGTATAGGCTTAACCATGTTTGGAGCAACATCTAACATGTTTTATTTATGGATCGTTATGAATTTGTTGGAGCTGTGTTTATGGATCGTTATAAACACAACTCCTATTTTTTGTTATTACTTATAAAGACATTGTACAAAACCAATAGAAATAAATGATCATTCTTTCTTAATTAGCGTTCATTCATAATCATCACACCTTATTCCACCACTAGTGGTTTAGAAAGAAGTGATGTTATTAGTTCTAACATAATACAAAAAGATGATACGGAGTAGTAAATTTAGTGTGTGGTATATAACACTGTACAAAATACTCGTTGAATGTGGAAAAAATTAGAATTTGTATTAAATTGAGGGTTGATACACTAGAGGATGTTACATAAACATCCATAATGCATCAACCAATCAACATAAGACCCAAACCAATGTGTGAGTCGTTATAATTTTGTTGGAGCTGTGTTTACGGATGTGTGAGTAGTTTTGTAGTCACAAGTATGTTAAAGTGGTGCTATATGCTAATAAGAGACGTTTTTGAATATCGTATAGGCTTAACCATGTTTGGAGTAACATCTAACATGTTTTATTTATGGATCGTTATGAATTTGTTGGAGCTGTGTTTATAGATCGTTATAAACACAACTCCTATTTTTTGTTATTACTTATAAAGACATTGTACAAAACCAATAGAAATAAATGATCATTCTTTCTTAATTAGCGTTCATTCATAATCATCACACCTTATTCCACCACTAGTGGTTTAGAAAGAAGTGATGTTATTAGTTCTAACATAATACAAAAAGATGATACGGAGTAGTAAATTTAGTGTGTGGTATATAACACTGTACAAAATACTCGTTGAATGTGGAAAAAATTAGAATTTGTATTAAATTGAGGGTTGATACACTAGAGGATGTTACATAAACATCCATAATGCATCAACCAATCAACATAAGACCCAAACCAATGTGTGAGTCGTTATAATTTTGTTGGAGCTGTGTTTACGGATGTGTGAGTAGTTTTGTAGTCACAAGTATGTTAAAGTGGTGCTATATGCTAATAAGAGACGTTTTTGAATATCGTATAGGCTTAACCATGTTTGGAGTAACATCTAACATGTTTTATTTATGGATCGTTATGAATTTGTTGGAGCTGTGTTTATAGATCGTTATAAACACAACTCCTATTTTTTGTTATTACTTATAAAGACATTGTACAAAACCAATAGAAATAAATGATCATTCTTTCTTAATTAGCGTTCATTCATAATCATCACACCTTATTCCACCACTAGTGGTTTAGAAAGAAGTGATGTTATTAGTTCTAACATAATACAAAAAGATGATACGGAGTAGTAAATTTAGTGTGTGGTATATAACACTGTACAAAATACTCGTTGAATGTGGAAAAAATTAGAATTTGTATTAAATTGAGGGTTGATACACTAGAGGATGTTACATAAACATCCATAATGCATCAACCAATCAACATAAGACCCAAACCAATTTACTAATTCATTAGAACTGCAATATATAAATAACAATATGTTTCTTCTCCCTTAGCGATGTGGGATTCAAAACCAAACAACTAATTACAAAATGTACATTATCTTCAATTCACTTACACGATTATACCTTATTCATTTTTCTTGATCATCACACCTTATGTGTTCCAAATCTTCTTAAGCCTTATGAAATGCACCTGATGACCTCTAATACTAGGTACACCACTGTTTGGATCACTTATTCTTTGATACAATAAAAGTGTGGTAAGTACGATATATATCACATATGGAATCACACACGAGTACACGACACCTAGTGGCTCGCTCAATGAGAAGGCGATAGTGAACTTGAAATTTATACTTCTTTTTAACACCCCGTCAAAGCTTTTTATATATAATGAATTAGGGCTGAGCATTCGGTCTAACCGGACCCGAACCGCGTATACCCGAACCGAAACAAACACATTAAAACAAAAAGTAAGTAAAACAACTATAAGTAAAACAAACACAACTATAAGTAAAATATGGCATGTCTCCTTTACGTACACTGTGATATGTAATTTTGTCAAAATATTTATTTAACACAAATAATTTTGTCACAGTAGCCACATGTAATTTGGTCCTTTTATGATTTCATATCTGTACGAAAGTATAGGCAACAGTAGATAAAACAACAGAACCTTTATTCAGATCTAAGCTGCAATAGTCAGCTTAGATTAATAGTATCCAAATGTTACAAGATTAGATTAATGTCAATGAGACAATAATCATATGAGTGTAAAGACAAGACAAGATCAGTGAAATGATCTAAGAGAAGAGAAGAGAGTGATACAAAAGACTGCACACTCAAGTGTGTCTAACCCTAGATAAAGGGACTTATTAAATAGGAGATTAAGTTACACTAAGATCCCTCTAACGGCTAGTAGAGACTCATCAGCAGAAACGAAGAAAGGCTTCAGCAGAAATGAGCTTCTTGGAACTTTAAATCTTTTATCCTTTATCCAGGTTAAACCCCTGTAATTAATCCTGCAATAAGCCACACCTTGAAAGTCATTAGTAATTGATAGAATGATATGTTTGCCACAGATTACCAACCCAAAATTTAACATTCCCCCTTAATCTGATGAGCAAACATATCAAACAATATCAATTTTTCACACAAAAATTTATGCTGATAGACAGGGAGGTTCTTTGTGAGTATGTCTGCAGTTTGGTTTGAAGAGCCAATCTTTTTAGCATTTATAACACCTCTAGCAATTTTTTCCCTGATGAAGTGAACATCAATTTCAAAGTGTTTTGATCTTTCATGAAAAACAGGGTTGACAGCAAGTTGTAAAGCAGATTTGTTATCACAAAAAAGATCGACAGGAAGATTGATATCAACTTTTAGGTCTTTTAGGATTTTTTGAATCCAAATGATTTCACATGCAGCAGTAGACATAGATCTATATTCTGCTTCTGTGGAAGATTTTGAAAGAGTATTTTGTTTTTTACTTTTCCATGAGATTAAACAATTATTAAAGAAAACACAATAACCTGTGACAGATTTTCTGGTTTTCTTGCATTTGGCCCAATCAGCATCACTATATCCTTCAAGATGATTTTCAGAGTTGCTGAAATTGTACCTTAGACCTTTTCCTGGAGCTCCTTTTAGATATCTCAGAACATTGAGGGCACATTCCAGATGAGACTTTAAAGGAGAATGCATATATTGTGCTAGACAATGAACTGAGTATGAGATGTCAGGTCTTGTATGGGTGAGATAGATAAGTTTCCCAAGTAACTTCTGATAACCAGTGATGTTGACAAGCAAGGGGTCATCAGCAGTGGGAATGTATGGAAGCACAGAGTTGGGTTCCATAGGAGTGGACACAGGTTTGCACCCAAGAAGACCAAATTCTTTGAGGAGTTCAAGACAATATTTTCTTTGAGAAAGGCAAATGTCATTCCCAGTTTTTAAAACCTCAATGCCAAGAAAATATTTTAGATTTCCCAAGTCTTTGATATGAAATTTGGATTTTAGAAACTCTTTAAAATTATTTATTTCATCAATACAGTTTCCAGTAAGAACAATATCATCCACATAGACAAGCAGAGCAATAAACTTGTTATTCTCTGTTTTGGTGAACAGGGAGTGATCATTAACAGATTGAACAAAGTTATTTTCTTTTAAAACACTGACAAGTTTTTCATTCCATTTCCTGGGAGCTTGTTTTAGGCCATATAGAGACTTGACAAGTTTACAGACTTTATTTTTATTGTTCTCATTACAGAACCCCTTGGGAATGGTCATATAGATATCCTCATCAAGATCTCCATACAAGAAAGCATTGTTAACATCAAGTTGAAAAAGAGGCCATTTGTTTTTTACAGCTAAGGCAATAAGACATCTAACAGTAGACATTTTCACAACAGGGGAAAAAGTTTCATCATAGTCTATTCCTTCCCTTTGGTTGTAGCCTTTAACCACTAATCTAGCCTTGTATCTATCAACTTCACCATTGGCTTTGTATTTGATTTTAAAAATCCATTTGTAACCATTGGGAGTTCTATTAGGAGGTAGATCAGTTATATCCCAAGCATGGTTTTCATTTAGGGCCTCAATTTCAGAATTCATAGCATCTACCCAATTGCTATCAAGGATAGCTTCTTCATAACAGGTAGGTTCAATACTTTTATTAAGACTAGAAGCAAAGCAATAGTTATCCTTGTTAAGATTAGAGTAATTAACAACTTTTTCAACCCCATATTTGACTTTTCCTTCAACAATAAAGTCATTTAGATTACTGGGCAACTTAGAAACTCTAGTTGACCTTCTAGCAGTAGTGGCTGGCAAGCCTCTTTCTTGTTCAGCAGAATCGGATGATGTATCAGCAGAATCAGAAGATGCATCAGCAGGATGTGATTCATGTGATATGTTGCCCTCAGGGTGTGTATTATCATCTATAGATGTTGCAACTGGTTCATCAATCCTAGTAGGATGACTTACCACTGTGCTATCATCATAGGATGTCACTCTCCCTTCATCATTGGTACTTGTTTGTGAGTCAAAGAAATTTTTGTGGTTTAAATCTTTAGGCACATAAGTTTCAACAAAAGGTTTTAACACAGAGTTTTTCATTTTGAATGGAAACACAGTTTCATAAAATTTGACATCTCTGGAATAAAAGATATTTTTTGTTTCTAGGCTCAAGAGTTTATAACCCTTTTTTTCATTTGAGTAACCAATAAGAACACTTTTTTCAGACCTACTACCAAATTTGTCAGAGATGTTGAGAATAGTGGCATAGCATAAGCAGCCAAAGACTCTAAGGAGAGAGAGTGAAGGGTCATGCCCATACACAAAGAAGAAGGGGGACTTGCCAGACAGAACTGAAGAGGGCAACCTGTTTATGACATAAGCAGCAGTTAGAACACATTCAGGCCAAAGATATAGAGGTAATTCCCCCTGAAACATAAGGGATCTAGCAACATTAAGGAGATGCCTATGTTTCCTTTCTGCAATGCCATTTTGTTGTGGTGTATAAACACAAGAGGTTTGATGTAGAATTCCTTTTTCATGAAAGAATTGTTGAAGTTTATTATTGACAAATTCTGTCCCATTATCACTTCTAAAAACTTTGACATTGTGTTCAAATTGATTTGATAGCATATGAGTAAAGTTAACAATGGAAACATAAACATCATCCTTCCCCTTAAGCATATAGACCCACACTGCCCTGGAATAGTCATCAACTATGGTTAAAAAATATTTATACCCATCTCTGCTAGTGATTTTATATGGTCCCCAAACATCAAGGTGAACAAGTTGACCAATTTTAGTAGATTTATGTTCACTTAAAGGAAATGGTTCTCTGGTTTGTTTAGCTTTATTACAAGTATCACAGAGATGATCAGTTTCAGATGAACTATCAAATTTAAGAGTGGGTTTAAGTATGTGTAGGACTTGGTCAGAGGGATGACCAAGTCTTTGATGCCAGAGATTCTTAGAGACATGACAAACAGATATGCAGTTATTAGAAGTAATCTTACATGTAGAATCTATATCAAATATATATAATCCATTGTATTGTTTACCAATCCCCACAATCCTTTTTTGATGTAAATCCTGTATGTAGCAATTAGATTCATTAAACCCAACAAACATCTTATTGTCTCTAGCAATCTTATGAACAGATAGTAAACTAACATTGTATTCAGGAACAACAAGAACATCAAAAAGAGTTACGTCATTATTGACCTTTAAATCACCAATTTTAGTAATTAAGGCCTGAGTACCATTGGGATGTCCAACAGTTAAGCCAAGATTTGAAATGTTAACAACATTGATTAAAAAATTTTCAGACACAGTCATGTGCTGATTTGCACCAGAATCAACAATCCAACCCAGACTGATGTTTCCAGATAAGGTTTTAGTGTTGTTGTTAAAAAACTTGTTGAAGTTTACATTAAACTTGACACTGCCATTAAAGAAGGTTCCTGAAAATTTTTTACCTGCCAAGTTGGCATTTGCAGATGACACATTGTTGTCATTGAGGAGACTCATAAGTCTCGAGAGCTGTTCATTAGACAAGGAGACAGGAGAGTTGCTAGCACTATTATCAGTGACACAATTGGTTTCAGCAGAAACATTGTTACTGCTGAAAGGTTTACCATTAAAATTTCTTTTAACATATCCAGCAGGATACCCAACAAGGTCATAACATCTATCAACAGTATGACCAGGTTTTTTGCAATTAGTACATTTGAGGTTCATGTTTGGTCCTCTGCTATTAGAGCTGTTACCATTATTAAAACCAGACACTTTGTTATTAAAACCTCTTTTGTTATCAAAAAATTTTCCACCATCAGAAGTTTTTGCAGCAAAAGCTGTAGCATTTGGTTTAGCAGAGCTATTCCCAGATGAGACGTTTCTGTGAGATTCTTCTCCAGAGACAACAGAGAAAGCAGTTTTGACATTAGGTAAAGGATCTCTGGTTAAAATATTGCTTCTGATGGGAACATAGGAGTCATCAAGACCCATAAGAAATTGCATTAACTTGATTAGCTGATTGTGTCTTTCAAAATGTTTTGCAGCCTCACAAGTGCAGGGAGGCAAGCTAGTCATACAATCAAATTGTTTCCATAAGGAGTTAAGATTGTTATAGTAATCAGCAAGAGAGGACCCATTTTGACTAAGAGAATTTATGTTTTTGTGCAAATTAAAAATAGCTGAACCATCAACTTTATCATAGGTATCTTTAAGATCATTCCACATTTCATAAGCAGTTTTAGAATAAATAGCACCAGCAAATAATTCAGGGCTGAGAGAGTTGAGGATCCAAGTGACCACAACAGAGTTACAAGTATCCCACTGATTAGCAAGACTGGGGTTAGAATCATTTCTTATGCAAGTACCATCAATAAACCCCAACTTGTTATGGTTCCTTAAGGCAAATGTCATGGCCATATTCCATATTTTATAATTTTCAGTTCCAGTGAGTTTAATAGAAATAATGGGAGTACCATTGGTGTTATTGGGGTGTAAATACAAAGCATCACCAAAGGATAAGCTTTTCTCAGTGGAACCACCACCACCAACATTATCATCACCAATAGCCATAATATAAACAATAAGACAGAGATAATAAGACAGACAGAGAACCCAGACAGATATAATAATAAGAGTAAATAGACAAGTAAATAAGACTTAGCAATAAGAACCAACAAGCACCAAGCCTGTGGACTAGGGCAAACCAGAGCAGGTATTCTTACCACTCAAGGTGGTAGATCAAGATGTTAGTCTACCCGTTTGCACCCACAGAGACTTAAGTACTGTATGTTTAAAGAGAAGATAAGACTTAGACTTACAGAGAAATATGCAACGGAAGAACAAATCACAATCACCCTAGATTCACTTAGTCTAGGGTAAATTGTAAACAGAAGATAACCAGTGATTACGCCAATAGCAATAACCCCAAACCACACCTTTGTTGCCAAAGAGAATCAATGAGCCTGAAGCTCTGATACCATGTACGAAAGTATAGGCAACAGTAGATAAAACAACAGAACCTTTATTCAGATCTAAGCTGCAATAGTCAGCTTAGATTAATAGTATCCAAATGTTACAAGATTAGATTAATGTCAATGAGACAATAATCATATGAGTGTAAAGACAAGACAAGATCAGTGAAATGATCTAAGAGAAGAGAAGAGAGTGATACAAAAGACTGCACACTCAAGTGTGTCTAACCCTAGATAAAGGGACTTATTAAATAGGAGATTAAGTTACACTAAGATCCCTCTAACGGCTAGTAGAGACTCATCAGCAGAAACGAAGAAAGGCTTCAGCAGAAATGAGCTTCTTGGAACTTTAAATCTTTTATCCTTTGTCCAGGTTAAACCCCTGTAATTAATCCTGCAATAAGCCACACCTTGAAAGTCATTAGTAATTGATAGAATGATATGTTTGCCACAGATTACCAACCCAAAATTTAACAATATCCTACATTAGTCATGTACAAGACTACAAGCTATCCTAAGAGATTATACCTTACTTCCATTGTAGAACAAAGGTAAAGATGACATCAAAATAAATACTTACTTCCATTGTAGTGTTTTGTTGAGATGAAAATGATTCATATGTAGGTAAAGAAGATAGATCATCCATTGATGAGATGAGGGTTCATGAGGTTAGGGTTTGTGATTTATTGGGTGTTATCTGAAGTTAGGTGTGGAGATATGAGAGTTTGAATGAAAAAATAAATAAAAAAGAACGCAAACTCTTTGTATTCCCACTGAGCAACTCGTTTAGTTAAAAAAATATATATCAATCGGTTTTCTCGGGTTTCTTTCGGTTTTCATACCAACCCGACCCGAAACCGAAATTTAGAAAAAATTAAAACCAAGAACCGACCCGAAAGTTAGTCGGTTCGGTTCGATTTACTCAGTTTGGTCGGTTTTGTCGGGTCGATTCGGTTCTTGTTCGGTTTTGTTGAGCCCTATAATGAATCGTTTATGTACTTGAAAAGGTTATGAAATAGTCTTCATATAACACAAGAAAAAAATACACTACTACTAGCTCGATGAACCATGACATGCCATGATCATAATAACCAAAACACAAAAAGAGATCATGTACACATTGAAGATGCGAGAAGGTCTTCATTTTCAGCCATACTTGTTTCGGATATGAACATTCAAAAAAACATGTGGCTATGACTTTATGAGAGTCTATCGAGTCTTATAGAAGCTCCACACTGCATCATTTGTCTTCTCTCACATAATACAACGGGCTTTTGTTTCGAGTTTAAACTTATTCGTCATAGTTTCATACCTCATTAATATAGCACGCCAAGTTATTGTCGTGAACAACAATGTACTCTTTAAGTAAAACTAAGTGTATAGGCCGAAGCAAATAAGAATAAATTAACAAGTTGATATAGAGAAATTGTGATTCTCATATAATACATGAAGTTAATATTTATAAAGAATTGTACAAAAGCAATAAACTTGTACCACGATAATTAGTTTATAAATGAAATTCAAGATACATGATTAGTTATAATGTTGACAATTCAAGATACATTTGGGATGTTAGTTTGTGTTCGAATGTAAGCCGGGGGTGGAGAGAACTTTTTTCCATTCGAAGTACCATTCGGCCATTTATATGGTATAAACTTGGAAATGGGTGTAAAGCATATGCATGGTTTGATACATGGGACACAAACGGTCCAGTTATGCCCCATATTACCAACCGTGCTATTATTAACGCGGGTTTCACATCTCAAGATTGTGTAGCTGATATGGTGCATGGAACAACTTGGAAATGGTCTCACAATTGGGTTGTAAGGTTCCCATCCCTTAGTAGTTTTATTGTTCCTATTATTCAACCGAATCAGGAAGATAAGCTCGTTTGGAAGACCATTAATGGATCGTTGAAAGACTTTTCAGTTAGTGATGCGTGACATTCCATTCGTACAAGAAATAATGAAGTTGATTGGTACAGGTTAGTGTGGTCGAAGTATGGCATACCAAGATATTCCATTCATCTTTGGCTGATTATGCGAAGGAGACTCAAAACACAAGATAGACTAAAGCAATGGGACGTTGGCAACGATATCAACTTAAACGTGCTTAGGTGCTCTCTTTGTAAGTCTCAACCCGACTCTCATGACCATCTATTTTTTGAATGTCCTTTTTCGTCTAGAGTTTGGAGTATTATTCTAAATGTTGCTGAATTACCGAGCATCTCACCTATTTGGGACGATATAGTTCACTGGATTTTGCCTTTGTCTTTAAAAGACAATGTGGCAAGCATTGTAGGGCGCCTGATAGTGGCTGCTTCAACCTACTTCATTTGGCAAGAGCGCAACAATCGAGTTCACGCGAAACCGAGTAGGGATGAAGATCAAGTGACTAAAGTTATTGTCGAGATGGTTCGTTCTAAGCTAGCTTCTATCAAATTCAAAAAGAAGGTTAGGGTGGATCGCATGACGATGACTTGGAAAATTGCTTAACATGCGTGGAGCATAAGTTTATTTTGATATAGTCTTAGTGCTATATGTATTGTTTTTGCTAAGGCTGTTCATTCTTTAGGTTGTTCAAGTATGAGTGTTTTGTTCTTTTCTCGTTTCAAGAGTAGAGAAATAATGTTGACAAGTGTTTATTTATTGGTGTTGGTCTTCCTTTTAGACATATATTGTTTTGTCTCAAACGTGTAGAGAAATAATTGACTAAAATGATAAAAACACCGCTATATATGTCTCCACAATGATGTAGCAAATGATCATTCTTTCTTAATTAGCATTCATTCATAATCATTACACCTTATTCCGCCACTAGTTATTCAATAAAAGTTGAAAATTTATATGAATTGAGAAGTAATTGCTATTGTTTATGCTTTAGATATAGGTGACGTTATTAGCTCTAACATAAATAGTAAATTTCAGTTGAGTAGTGTTTCGTATATAAGACAAAATAACCGTTGAATGAAGAAAAACAAGATAATTTGTATTAAATTGATTGTTTGGATGCCTCTAAGAAGTTATATATTTATAACTTATAACTTCCAGTGACACATCAAACAGCCAAAACAAGACATAAATCAATTTGCTAACTCCTTAGCACCACACAGTATATATATATAACAAAAGTTCTTTTCCGTTATCTATGTGGGATTGAAAACGAAACAACTATTTACAAAATGTACACTATCTTCAATCAGTTACCCGATTATACCTTATTGGTTTTTCTTGATCATCACACTCTTTACATTTAGTTCGATGGTGGATATATACATTTGATGTTAGTGGGGCTGTTTATGCGCATGGTGGTGATCGAGGTGTTAAAGGTGGGGGAGGGTCTCGTGAGAGTATCTACGTTAAAGAGCAAAAATGTGAC
Organism: Chrysanthemum seticuspe; assembly: GCA_019973895.1. Lineage (NCBI taxonomy): Eukaryota > Viridiplantae > Streptophyta > Magnoliopsida > Asterales > Asteraceae > Chrysanthemum > Chrysanthemum seticuspe. Next base: position 341,387,150 of record BPTQ01000005.1, on the reverse strand, counting down.
AGTTCTTTCTTTGTTTGATTTCGTATACATAGCTATGTAGGGTATGTTATTGTTGTTTTCATATATTGATTATTGAATGCTCAATACTAAGTTCGTGTAGTGGAACACATGAGACGTCATAGAAGATTGTATGCATTGTAACAATATGCTATCTTAAGCGAACAAATCGTAGAAGTTTTCTATATATAAAGAAGAACCATAAAAATATGTGTAACTGTTCTTGTAATTTACCAACACCGTTATTTTAATTAAAATCGATACAAAATATCATGCTTTGTTATGCGTTTTTCGGTAAGATTTCTCTCTACTTAATCAAACCTTAGACCCATATCTTTGGACCTAGAGATCGAATCCCAAGGGAATTTTTTAAAACCGACACATGTTTAAGAAGGAAAACTAATCAGTGGATGGAGTGGATGCAATACCAATCAGTGGTTGGAATATATAACCAGCAACATTATACTTGCATCAAACTTGTGAATGTCAAGTACACGCCCAGTATATAACTAACTCAAAATTCTTCTCATCACCAGATGTGGGATTGAAACTTGATACAATTAGCACATTAGATTGTAAAGAGTTGACCAAATGTTGAAACAAAAACCATCAAAATCACACCATTAAATGAACACCATATCTCTTTCATTTTCTGTTAATTAACATTACAAACTTCTGACATTAATAGAATCTTTTCTAGTTAACAATACTTTTATCATTTGGAAGTGTGTTAATTAATTGTTAATGTCAAGCCTCAAAATCAAAGTTCATAATCAATAGATTACTCTAATGCACATAGTTCGTTCATGTCTTCAACATTGTTTGGAGCTAACATGTTTAATACATTTTTTTAAAGTAAATTGCTATTGAGATGTAATTGTAATTCTCATATTTATTTATTATAACAGCAATTTGATTAACAGACCAGCAAAGAGCTAGGAAACATACAAGAGATGGGGATAAAGCATTACAAGAGTAACTACACCACTCGATAATACATGAACTTATTAACACAATCACAAGCCTTAATTAGATGGAACATTGAGATAGTGTAGGGTCTATTTTGTATCTTTTCTGTTATTTCATTTACTCTGTTTTTCTTCTGTATAAAAACATCTTGTATCTTTCATTTTGGAGTAATAAGGAGAATCATTTTCACTGTGTGAAATGTGTGTTTCTCTCTACTCATTACTGTCAACATGGTATCACAGCTCAGTAATGAGTTCCTGATCAGTTACAACCGTCACAACCGTAACCACCATAACTAACTTTTCCGATCACCATAAACCACCGTAACTAACTTTTTCCGATCATTATCAAACCATCATTTCTCCATCATTTCTATCATTCTCGTCACAATTCTTTCATCAATAACTATCAAATTTTCATCTACATTTCGGAAAAGTGATTCAGTTCAAGTGTCTTGTTCAAGACTGAATTTGTTGAATCATCTGGTTGTTATAACGGTTCTTTCAATATTGTTGAAGCTTCCGCAACGTGTTAACAATGGCAGCATCATCTTCTTCAACTGATGCTACTAGCCAAAACAGTCAATCTCTTTTGTTCCAAAATCCACTGTATTTGCATCCTTCTGATGGCCCTGGTACTCTTGTGGTGAATGAAAAATTGTTAGGAGCACAAAACTATCGTTCTTGGAGAAGATCAGTTGAAATTGCTCTTTCTACCAAAAGAAAGTTAGGTTTCATCAGAGGAACAGTTCCAAGATCACAAGATGATGTGAATTTACAAGAACAGTGGGATACATGTAATAATCTGGTGATTAGTTGGTTAATGAACTCAGTGTCTGAATCAATTGCAAAATCCATTATGTTCATTGGAACTGCTTATGCAATTTGGATTCAACTTGAGAAAAGATTTGCTCTCAGCAATGGGTCACATAAGTACAAGTTGAACAGAGAAACTTATGAGACTATGCAATCAGGAAGATCTGTGAGTGAGTACTATACAAGTATGAAGTGTGTTTGGGAAGAATTGGATTCAATGAATGAATTTCCAAGAATAGTCAATATTACCCCAGAAATTGATGTTTTTCTAACTGCTTTGAGTACTCAGAAAGAAGAGCAAAGATTGTTTCAGTTCTTGAATGGTTTGGATGACAAATTTTCTCATCAAAGGAGTCAGTTGTTGTTAAACTCTCCTTTGCCAAGTGTTGAGACTGCTTGTGCTTTGCTTCAACAAGAAGAGTCTCAAAAGGGAGTATTTGGATCAGGACAGCCAATTGTTGAATCTACAGCTCTCTATAGCAAAGGTGAGGTCAAAGAGAAGTGTAACATATGTGGCTACAAGTGGCATCCACCAGAAAAATGTTGGGAGGAAGTTGGTTACCCCACATGGCATTACAAGTATAAGCAGTCACAGAAAGGTAAAGTTCCTCAGAAGGCTGGTTCAGGTTATGTGAAAAAGACAGCTGCATTGGTTGAAACTGGTGGTCATGTGTTCTTTACTTCAAAGCAATTTGAACAACTAATAAAGAGTATTCCTCATTTCAATCAGACCACTGATGAGACCAATGTACTGGAACATCCTTTTGGAGAAGGTACAATTTACTATTTTTCTTGTGTTAATGGGGTTATAGAAGGATGGATAATTGATACAGGGGCAAGTGATCATATGTCACCAGATAGCATTGATTTGAATGATGTTGAGGCTTTTAATTGTAAACAGGTTATTAATCTGCCAAATGGACATACTTCAGTCATTTCTAAAGTAGGCAATGTTGCTTTACAAAATGGACTTAAGCTGAACAATGTTCTCATAGTACCTTCCTTCAAATTCAGGCTTTTGTCAGTCTCTAAACTAACAAAAGATTCTCAGTGCTTTGTTACATTTTATGAAAAATTCTGTGTTATCCAGGATTTGAAAACCAGGAAGGTGTTGGGCTTGGGTAAAAAGCAAGCTGGCCTCTATCATCTACTCAATCTTCCTCTGGATCAAATTCATGCTCAACTTTCTTCAATGGTTGTGTCTGCTCTTGAAGATTGTAGCTTATTTTCATTTTTCTCAAACTGTTCTGCTCCTACAAACTATGCCTTTAGTGTTTTCAATAACTCTTACAGTTTGTGGCATCATAGACTTGGTCACATTTCTGATTCTACTTTCAAACATATTACTTTTGTTCCTGAAAATGTCTCTCATTCTAATGAAAATTCTTGTTTGACTTGTCCAATGGCAAAATTCACTAAAATTCCATATTCTGCTAGTACATCTCATTCCAAAGTTCCATTTCAGCTTATTCATATAGATATTTGGGGACCCTATAAAGTTCAAACTATAGGGAATCATAAGTATTTTCTCACTATAGTTGATGATTGTAGTAGAGTAGTTTGGACATATTTACTAGTCAGAAAGTCAGATGCCTTTGCTACTTTCAAGTCATTTGTTACTTTTGTGAAGAAGCAGTTTGAAAAAGATATAAAAGTGGTGAGATCAGACAATGCTTTAGAATTTCTCAAAGGTTCTATAGGCCCTTTTATGGACTCACTGGGAATAGTGCATCAAACTTCATGTGTTGATAGACCTCAGCAAAATGGGAGGGTAGAAAGAAAACATAGAAACATATTGGAGATAGCTAGAGCCCTAAGATTACATGCTCATTTGCCTGTACATTATTGGGATGACTGTGTTATCGCTGCAACATATCTCATTAACAGATTTCCCACTGCTGTGTTGAAATTTAAGACACCTTATGAAGTTTTAATGCAATCTAAACCTGAGTATAGCCATCTAAGGGTGTTTGGTTGTTTAGCAATGGCTAGTAATCCTTCGAGAATTGCTGATAAATTTGATTCCAGAGGTGTACCTTGTTTATTTCTGGGTTATCCACAACATCAGAAGGGGTACAAACTTCTGAATTTGCTGAATCGTACAAGGTTTGTGTCAAGAGATGTTGTCTTCTATGAGCATATATTTACCTACTCTAAAACAAGTATGATGCAAGTTCTTCAACCTGTGCCTGCACCCATTTATTCACCATTGTGGTATGAAGATTTTGTATCCACAACACAACCTGTTCATGATTCTGCTGATGTTACTGCTGAAGTTCATGATTCTGCTGATGCAGTAGAACAACATACACAAGTTGAAGAAACATCTTCTGAATCTCAAACTGCACCATCTTTTGTTCCAACCACTAGTGTTCAAGATACAGGCATCAGAAGATCCACCAGAGTGTCAAGTGCTCCAAGCTGGCTAAAAGATTATGTATCACCAATTCATCAACCAAAGGCTAATCAAGTGTCAGTTACTCCTTTACAGTCTCAATTTCATGCTTTTCTATGTGCTTTAGTGGCTCAGTCAACACCTACTTACTTTAAAGAAGCAGTTAAAGAAGAAGATTGGTGTAATGCAATGAATTTGGAGCTAAGAGCATTAGAGGAGAATGATACATGGGAAGTGACTGTTCTACCCAAAGGGAAGAAAGCTATTGCTTGTCACTGGATCTACAAAATCAAACTCAAAGCTGATGGTACACTTGACAAGAAGAAAGCTAGACTTGTAGTGAATGGGAATAGACAAAGAAAAGGTGTTGACTATGAAGAAACTTTTGCTCCAGTGGCAAAAATGGTGACTGTTAGAGCTTTACTTGTAGTGGCAGCCATGAAAGGTTGGGACATTTGTCAAATGGATGTATCTAATGCCTTTCTACATGGTGATCTCTTTGAAGAAGTGTATATGCAAATGCCTCAAGGGTATACTGGAAAGGGGGAGAGTGTAAAAGATGTTCCTTCTGATTCAAGTTTAGTATGCAAACTCAAGAAGTCCTTGTATGGCCTCAAACAAGCACCTAGACAGTGGTTTGCCAAACTCTCTTCAGCATTGTTGTCTTTTGGTTATACTCAATCTAAAGCTGATTACTCATTGTTCATCAAGACAGATGCTGAATCATTTACAGCAGTCCTTGTTTATGTTGATGATCTTTTAATCATTGGTTCTAGCAATACTCAGATTCAAGTTCTTAAAACACAATTGAGTACTCATTTTCACATGAAGGATTTGGGACAGATGAACTACTTCTTAGGTCTGGAGGTGTGCAAAAGTGACCAAGGCATCTTCATCTCTCAAAAGAAGTACACTACTGATTTACTTCAAGAAGCTGGTTTGATTAATGCAAGACCATACAAGTTGCCTATGGATTCTCATATCAAGTTGCAAGCAGACATGGGAACTCCTTTACCTGATCCTGAAGTATACAGAAGATACATAGGCAAACTCATATACGTCACAATAACAAGACCTGACATTTGCTACACTGTGCAGTTGTTGAGTCAGTTTATGCAAAATCCTACATCAGTGCATATGCAAGCAGTGAAACACTTGATGAGATATTTGTTGACTTCACCAGGTCAAGGAATCTTGCTAGCTAATAATTCAGCTGTTCATTTGACTGCCTATTGTGACAGTGATTGGGCCAGTTGTCCTATGACAAGGAGGTCCACCACTGGCTATTGTATTTTGCTGGGTCAATCACCTATTTCATGGAAATCTAAGAAGCAACAAGTGGTTTCTAGATCATCAGCTGAGGCTGAATACAGAGCCATGGCCCTGATATGTTGTGAAGTTACTTGGCTGGTGACATTGTTGAAAGATTTGGGGCTCAAAGATCTTGGTCCTGTAGATTTGAAATGTGATAATCAAGCCGCCATTTATATAGCTGCCAATCTAGTCTTCCATGCCAGAACAAAGCATATAGAAGTGGATTGCCATTATGTAAGGGATCAAGTCAAGAATGGTGAAGTCCTACCTTCTCATGTTTCCACTAAAGACCAGCTGGCTGATGTGTTTACTAAAGTTCTTCCAGCTGATCAGCATTCTAAATTAATGTCCAAGTTGGGAGCTTGCAGTCCTTCCACCTCTCAACTTGAGAGGGAGTGTAAAAGAGGAGTTGGTTAAAAGTTGAAGGACTCAGATGGAACATTGAGATAGTGTAAGGTCTATTTTGTATCTTTTCTGTTGGGAATTCTGTGAAACAGTGATTCTGCTGATCGAGAAACAATGGATTCTGCTGAAGAAGAGTTTCTGCTGAAGTACTATAAACATACAAAGTAGGAACTATGCTGAAGTTATTCTACTGAAGTAGTGGAGATATAGGTCTACTGAAGTACTGAAGCCATGAATTCTGCTGAAGCAGAAGTGGATTCTGCTGAAGTGATAGATCAGCTGAAGTGGTATATCAGACATAGTGATTCTGCTGATAGTGTGAATCCACGTAAGAAAGGCAGGCGCAGTATTATTTAATATTAGCCCATCTTTATTATTGTACTGCCCAAGGTAGCATGGGCATGTGTATGGGAAAAACAAATGCTTAGTTGCATGCTTGTCTAGGTGCATGAGTAGTCTATATGTGTTTGCATTTATTTATTTACATGCTTGTTCTTTTCCCAAGAAAGGGAATAGTGTTTCTTGTCTATAAAAGGAACTTAGGTCTATTGTATTGAAACAACTTTTTCACAAAAACATTCAAGAAAAACCTCTATAGAGAGGGTGTAAAGATCCATAGAGGATCATTGTTTTAATAGAAAAACCTTGTTGATAACTTTGATTGTGTTCTTATTACTCCGCTGTGCACATTCAATCATCTTTATTATACACTCTAGTTGAGTCCGGATCTTGGTTTTCACAATTGGTATCAGTCCGGATCTTGGTTTTCACAATTTTCTATTAAAACAATGATCCTCTATGGATCTTTACACCCTCTCTATAGAGGTTTTTCTTGAATGTTTTTGTGAAAAAGTTGTTTCAATACAATAGACCTAAGTTCCTTTTATAGACAAGGAACACTATTCCCTTTCTTGGGAAAAGAACAAGCATGTAAATAAATAAATGCAAACACATATAGACTACTCATGCACCTAGACAAGCATGCAACTAAGCATTTGTTTTTCCCATACACATGCCCATGCTACCTTGGGCAGTACAATAATAAAGATGGGCTAATATTAAATAATACTGCGCCTGCCTTTCTTACGTGGATTCACAGTATCAGCAGAATCACTATGTCTGATATACCACTTCAGCTGATCTATCAATTCAGCAGAATCCACTTCTGCTTCAGCAGAATTCATGGCTTCAGTACTTCAGTAGACCTATATCTCCACTACTTCAGTAGAATAACTTCAGCATAGTTCCTACTTTGTATGTTTATAGTACTTCAGCAGAAACTCTTCTTCAGCAGAATCCATTGTTTCTCGATCAGCAAAATCACTGTTTCACAGAATTCCCAACATTTTCTGTTATTTAATTTACTCTGTTTTTCTTCTGTATAAAAACATCTTGTATCTTTCATTTTGGAGTAATAAGGAGAATCATTTTCACTGTGTGAAATGTGTATTTCTCTCTACTCATTACTGTCAACAGTGTCGTATCTGCATCATCACTTGATTTCACCGGCGACTACTCAATGCCATCGCCTCGTCCGCCATCACCGTCTCCACTTCCACCATGCGAAAGTGATTTACGGGTGTCAGTACTTTAGGGGCGAGGGGGAATTGGTTGTGAGGACGGTTAGGGTTACAGCTAGGAATGTTACGTTTTCCGAAGGTGCGGTTGTGAATGTGAGTAAATCATTTATTCATGAGGTTGAGGCTGAGATATCATTTATGGAACTAATTTTTTTTTGGGTAATTATGAGAATACACCTTTTGCTCAAGGTGTCAAAACTTTCTAGGAAAAAAGTTGGTGTATTTCCAAAATATACCTTGAGACTTGCGACTTTTTCCTTCCAATCTAAGAGTGCCAAGTGTCCTTCCACTTTTCAGAACCCAATCACTGAAAGTTCCTTTTCATACCTATGATTTATAATCGACTTATATCCAGCGACTTTTTAAGATTCGAGCGATTTTTTTTGATATTTTCGAGGAAAAAGTCAAACTTTGGAAAGTATTATTTTATTCCTTTTGCTCCTTTCCAATGCTGAGCGACTTAAGCGAATTAATTTGAGCGGTTTTTTAAAAATGGTACTTTTGTACTGTTATCCTTTTTTTACAGAACTGTAAAATACTTTTTACTTAAGCGTTTTTTTTCAGCGCTTTTTCATATCACATATCTTTCATAACCTGTATTCAATGAATTAAAATATAACATACATTAAAAAATACTCCTACAAGTCTAGAACTATCCGTCTTCTCGAAATCCTGCAAAAAAATATTTCGTATTCGGGTATGTATTTCTATATTCATATATATAAATTGTTCGTATCTTTGTTTTTTCCGTATTTTATTTAAAATTAATCATGTTTAATAGTAGTTTTGCAACAACAATTTAGTTTATTTAAGTTAGCAAAAGGTTTTTGATTGTGTTGGGGTTTTTAATTTATTTGGTGTCTGGAGATGTGATGCTTTGTTGTTGTACCTTTTGCAATAAATGCATTAAGGAATAAAGTAATATATGGTATTTATTACAAAATTGCACAATATGCTTGGATGATTGAATGCAACTTTGTTACTCCCCTTATATGTAATTAAGTAGAATATGTTTTTGATTTTATTTTCTTTTATTTATTTATTTATTTTTGATTTTATTTTATTTTTTCATTTGTAGGAATATGAGGCGAAAATCATCATCAGAAGTAAACCAAACTACTTTTCTTTAATAAAATCCAAGTTGGATAAAAAACGAAGGAAGTTGTTTCGGGGAACATGTTTCGGTAAATGGTTGGACCTTTCTTATTTTGACCAGGAAGCACATATGATAGATTATATTTTACAAAAACAATGTTATCCGAATGAAAATCATTATGATATGCCGATTGTATATTATATTGAAGATTGTCCCCTACATTTCGGTCGTCCAGAGTTTTCTCTTATCACTGGTTTTCATTTTGGAAAAGTAAGTTTTGAAAAATATGGATCTGGACACCTCAATTTTAGGTCAAGGGTTTTCCCAAAACGTTCAGGTTCAAAAATTACAAACTTAGATATTCTTGGCCTAATTGAGGATGAAGAGGCATTTGGTATCATATGCGACGAAGATGCAGTACGTCTTTGTCTATTGTTAGCTTTGGAGGTTATCTTCATGGGCAGATTATTGGTTCAGGAAGTTGATGATTCTCTCATGCGATTAGTTGAAAACCTAGATGATTGGGATGCCTTTCCATGGGGAGAGCATATTTGGAGGCATTTGTATGATGAAATTTTGGATGTTGCGGATAAACACAAGTGGGATTTCCTTCAAGGTATTAACAAAGACCACAAGTTTGTTCCAACCTATACACTGTCAGGATTCGTTTGGGCTTTCAAGGTTAATATTTTATATATCAATATACACTGGAGTCATTTTATGTATCAATATTTTATGTTATTATTTTTTTATTGAAATTGCAAAATCCGTATAGATATGGATACTGGAGTCATTTGAAAGAAGCATTCTATGGTGGAATAAAGTTCCTGATATTATGCCAAGAGGAGTAGCGTGGTCAAAGAATACACCCTTCAAAAGATCTGATTATAAGTTTCTTTTTGGAAAGGTAAAAGTATTCATAATATTTTTCTTATTAATGCAATCTTTTATTCTACATTAATGCAATCTTTTATTCAACATTATTATTTGACTTTTAAGGATTCCAATCCTGCTAAAGAACTTACACCGACAATAGCTGAGAGGAGATCTGATTGGTATATAAAGTTTACGGCGTTTTTTCATGATTACATACCTAGAACTCCACCAGTGAAAACCACACATCTTTACGACGAGTGGTTGAAGAAGATGGCCGCAACACGCAAACGTGGCAAGACTGAAAGGAAACATTTACCTATTATACCCAGGAGTGAGAGCAGTATAATAGAGATCAGCATAACACAGGATGGTGTAATTACAGAGTTAAATAAGCGTTTGTTCAAACTCGAGACAATTATTCAGGTTATTTAAGCTTTATATTCTCCTCATAGACCCATCAATAATCACACGTCCTTAATATTTTGTATCATTTATTTCAGGTTCTTGCTCGAGAAAGAAATGGGGTAATATATCATTTTTTTTGCGTATATATACTTTGACATCCTTTTTTGTTGATCGTCAATACGTTTGCACCAAATTTATAAAACAACCCCTCAAGTATCCATTATCAGGAACCTGGTAGCAGTGGATTGAAAACCACTAGCAATGGTTTCATATATTCTAGCAGTGGATACACCAAATTTACAAAACAGCCCTTCAAGTATCCATTATCAGGAAGCTGCTAGCACTGGATTGAAAACTACTATCCGTGGTTTGAAAGACTCTAGCAGTGGATACAACAAATTTTCAAAACAGCCCGTTAAGTATCCATTATCAGGAACCTGCTAGCAGTGGATTGACACTAGACCATGGCAATGGATAGCGTTGACCAGTGGCGTAGTAGGCACGCATAGACCCATCAAGGAGAGAAGACGAGAAAAATGGTCCAGCCATAGCCCAATCGGCATTTCCCGGCCTGAACTGCCACATTAGATCAACCCAAAGATCCAGATGCTGCAAAAAAAATTTATATGATACGTACCGTTAAACTAATTCAAATAAAACTTAATTTTTTTATGGAAATTAAATCTCTGTTAAGTACCTCATCTCCAAGCCATCCTTTTTTATTGCCCCTTCCATACCCCAACAAAGCCAACCAAAATTTTCGATGAACAACGATGTCGCCAAGACCCAAGGAAAGTTATGCGATGACTTAAAAAAAATTATAAAGATATCCATACACGCTGGTTTAGTAATCTTGTTGATATCGAAACCTTCAGGACGTGACAGATCCTGAAATATTTTAAAAACCAGATTAATGTATATGTCTTTAAGATGTCTGTTTGTAAAAGTAGTTCTGCTATACCTCTACCCATGTTTCCAACTGATTATCTTTACCACATGGGGGATTAATATCTTTTCTCAGTCTTTTGGAATGTCGTTTCGGCAACTGTGGAGTCGTGGGAGGGAGGTTCACGTATGGGTCCTGCAAACACTTGCCTACCTGCTTTGTCCTTTTTGAGTCAACATCTTTTTTCAAAACAGGAGTACTCTCTTGGGTAACTTTGGCATTACTCTCTTTGGTGACTTTGACCTTTCTAGTTTTCTTTATTGCTAGGCCATTATAAGGTGACAGTAGAGCCTTACTTGCATTTCTCTTCCTTTTAGCACGCATGAAAACATCCTATACAAAAAAAGTTCATCATTGAAATAACATCAAACTTTTGAACTACATGTGGTAACTTTAATAAATAATGTAGTTGTACCTCAGAAGCTGTAGTCAAAGGCTTATTGTCTTGTCCATCAGAATTATGAAACATGGCCTGTCTTGCTTTCACAGCATCATTATCAATTTTGTCTAATACCGCCTTGGTTGACAACTCATTTGCAACCACTAACTCAATCCCGCTTACTTTCTCATTAACGTGGCCATCAACATTGTATGCTTCATTATGAATAACCAACTCACGTAATTTCTCGTTAACATTCCCATCACCATCCTTATTCTCTCCAAGATGATTCATATGCTCATCTCCCATCCCTGCCATTTGTGACACTGCTTCACTTACTTTCTAACCATCATGAGAATCTATAATGTTATTTTGAACCCCCTCTACAGATTTCTCGGCAACATTTAACACTGCCTCACTTACTGTCTCACGATCATGAGAGTGTTGATCAGCAGCATTCCAATCAACAATGTCATTTTCATTAACTTGAACGCCCTCTATAGATTTATCATCCACATTTAAAACTACTTCACCTACTTTCTCACGATCATCAAAGTGTTGATCAGCAGCATTGCAATCAACAATGTCATTTTCATTACCTTGAATGCCCTCTACAGATTTATCATCAACATTAAACACACCTTCATGAACATGTATCTTAGTAGCTTGAACCGCCTCTCCAGGTTTATCATCACCAGATTTATCATCAACGTTAGACACACCTTCACTTACATTCACAGTAACATCGGAATCATGAGCATGTATCTCAGTAGCTTGAACCGCCTCTCTGGGTTTATCATCACCAGATTTATCATCAACGTTAGACGTACCTTCACTTACTTTCACAGTAACATCGGAATCATGAGCATGTATCTCAGTAGCTTGAACCGCCTCTCCTGGTTTATCAGTACCAAATTTATCATCAACGTTAGACACACATTCACTTACTTTCTCCGTAACATTGGAATCATGAGCATTTATCTCAGTAGCTTGAACTGCCTCTCTGGGTTTATCATCAACACTTACCACTACCTCACTTGGTGTTTCGCCATCTTCCTTGTTTTCAGCAGCCTTTTGTTCATCTAGCTCCAGCTGTTTATCCTGGAATTCCGAACACTAGAACAAAAAGTGGATTTGGCCACACCGAATATGTGTGACGATATACATATAGTCACACATGTTTTTTCGGCCGTGTGTGACTAAAGGTCGCGCGACCATAGGTACCCTATGGTCACGTGTTTGACTTTTTTTTAGTCTCTATTGCAAAAGAGTAACCAAAACCGTAACATGTGTGACTAATTAGGTACAAATTTTGTTGGATTAATCCGTATTAGTGACCATAAACACTGTATAGTCACACAAAGCATGTTTGTTTTGGGTATTTAGTCACATACAATTAAGCATAAAGTGGCAAAAAGTGTTAATAAGTGTGACCATATGTTGTTTAAGGTGAAGAAATATGTCTTTTGTGTGACTATTGATCATCTAATGGCCACTTGAATTTTATGTTTGTGTGGCCTTTTCTAACATTTAGTCACACAAAGCATGTTTGTTTTGGGTATTTAGTCACATACAATTAATCATAAAGTGGCTAAAAGTGTTAATAAGTGTGACCATATGGTGTTTCAAGTGAAGAAAGGGGTCTTTTGTGTGACTATTGATCATCCAATGGCCACATGAATTTTATGTTTGTGTGGCCTTTTCTAACATTTAGTCACACAAATCATGTTTGTTTTGGGTATTTAGTCACATACAATTAACCATAAAGTGGCTAAAAGTGTTAATAAGTGTGACCATATGGTGTTTTAAGTGAAGAAATGTGTGTTTTGTGTGACTATTGATCATCCAATGGCCACTTGAATTTTATGTTTGTGTGGCCTTTTCTAACATTTAGTCACACAAAGCACGTTTCTTTTGGGTATTTAGTCACATCCAATTAATCATAAAGTGGCCAAAAGTGTTAATAAGTGTGACCATATGGTGTTTTAAGTGAAGAAATGTGTGTTTTGTGTGACTATTGCTCATCCAATGGCCACATGAAATTTATGTTTGTGTGGCCTTTTCTAATATTTAGTCACACAAAGCATGTTTCTTTTGGGTATTTAGTCACATGCAATTAACCATAAAGTGGCTAAAAGTGTTAATAAGTGTGACCATATGGTGTTTTAAGTGAAGAAATGTGTGTTTTGTGTGACTATTGATCATCCAATGGCCACTTGAATTTTATGTTTGTGTGGCCTTTTCTAACATTTAGTCACACAAAGCATGTTTCTTTTGGGTATTTAGTCACATTCAATTAATCATAAAGTGGCCAAAATTGTTAATAAGTGTGACCATATGGTGTTTCAAGTGAAGAAATGTGTGTTTTGTGTGACTATTGATCATCCAATGGCCACATGAATTTTATGTTTGTGTGGCCTTTTCTAACATTTAGTCACACAAAGCACGTTTCTTTTGGGTATTTAGTCACATCCAATTAATCATAAAGTGGCCAAAAGTGTTAATAAGTGTGACCATATGGTGTTTTAAGTGAAGAAATGTGTGTTTTGTGTGACTATTGCTCATCCAATGGCCACATGAATTTTATGTTTGTGTGGCCTTTTCTAACATTTAGTCACGCAAAGCATGTTTCTTTTGGGTATTTAGTCACATGCAATTAACCATAAAGTGGCTAAAAGTGTTAATAAGTGTGACCATATGGTGTTTTAAGTGAAGAAATGTGTGTTTTGTGTGACTATTGATCATCCAATGGCCACATGAATTTTATGTTTGTGTGGCCTTTTCTAACATTTAGTCACACAAAGCATGTTTCTTTTGGGTATTTAGTCACATACAAATTAAGCATAAAGTGGCCAAAAGTGTTAATAAGTGTGACCATATGGTGGTTTAAGTGAAGAAATGTGTGTTTTGTGTGACTATTGCTCATCCAATGGCCACATTAATTTTATGTTTGTGTGGCGCTTTCTAACATTTAGTCACGCATCGAATTAAGCAAACTGTGACCAAAAAGTGTTAATAATTGTGACTATATGAATCTTTTAGTCACATATAAGAAATCAATATATATCAAAACAAATTCTAATATATAAAAATATATTCAAAATATATTCAAATACAATAAAATTGGAATGTATATAAAATTGTAATGTCGTACATAATAATATTCTCAATAATTTAACGACTTCTGACTCTTGATCTTCTTAGCTTCCTTTTGCATGGTATGACTAGAGACGTAGCGCTTCGTATTTAATTTAGGTGCAGTTCTGTTCTCACCAATCAGTTTTATGGTACTTGGTGGTGTTACCTGTAGGAAACAAAAGCCGGGGTATCAAACACTGAATTAAATATGAAGAATGATATATGTAGGTTTATAAAACACATGCATCTATGTACCTTTTCATCGAAAACCACTTGATCCTTTGGCCATGCATAAAAACCACCTACTGCATCCTTAACTGTTTTGAGACCGTTACTTCCTACATCTGGTATGCACGCTGCATCCACTAAAGATTTTTCAATAGATACTCTGTAGCAATCCTTTGGGAGTGGTCTGTTATGAAGCATTTGTTTTCCATCAGTTTTGTACACGGTACCCTCCGCAATAATAGTTGATTTCTTTAAGTGCCACAGTCTGCACTTAATTACCTAAAAAGATAATTTGTTGCATGTATATATGTATCAGTAATTAATTTTAATTAAACTAAAGAACATATGAAAATGTTTACATACATACTTGTGGTAGTACTGTTAATGGAGACTCCTGTTCTTGTGATCCAAAAAGTTGACGTGAAGAATCCTTTCCTTTTGATCTAGTCGATTTCTTAGGTGCGACAGATTTAACAGTTTCCTATATGTATAATACACGGTAAATAAATAATGTATGTAGAATTCAAAAATCCCAGGGGGGGTGATTTATTACTTACACTTATTTGAATTTCCTTTTCCAAAGTTGCAAGTCCATTAGACTTCTTAATGCTCGCAACTTTCTCACGTCCAGCAACACGTGTTCCGGCATCCTCATCAGCACTGCTATTTAAAAGATTAATGTTCACCGGAGACACCTGAAATATAAATTGTTTAAGAAGACTGCAGCAGTATTTAAAAGGGTAAAAAAAAGATGGAATGTTACTTTCTTATGTCTTACTTCCGTTTCTGTCAATGGAGTTGAAGTTGACTGCAACTGCCCCCTTTGTGCAGCCAATTGTTTCATCAAATCCTGTATTACCGCCTCTTTTTCTTGACGTTGGCGCCTCTCATCATCAAGTTCACTTTGAAGTAACACCACTCTTTCATCAGATGCTTGTCTGATTCGAGGCAGATCAAAATACCTCTTGTAGGTTACTCCACCTCCCACTCCTCTCGCATATCCTCCCTTTTCCTTACCTAATACAAATGTCATGGCATCAGTGCCATGATCAAGCTTCAAGGTTCCTTGTTTGATCTTCTCCTCCGTCTCTTTCTGCACACACAATATGGGAAATAGGTTATTTAATTCTACCAGTATCAAATTATAAATAACAGTATTAACTTATAACTAACAGAATTAATTAATAACTAACAGTTTTAACTAATACACTATCAGTTTTAACTAATACACTATCAGTATTAACTTATAACTAACAATAAACATAATCATAAAATGAGTCAAACTTACAATTTTTTGTTCAACTGTTCTGATATCATCATCGTGAAATTCTCCGTCTTTATTCACCCTTCCTTTCAACCACAGCGTACCACGCGGTGGTTCTTCATCTGGTTGAATTTCTTTATTCTCGATCTTATAAACATCAAATACATACACTTGTAAGATAAACCAATATAAACGAAAGTATGATGCTATTAAATGCAAATGTTTAATGTTTAATGTTACCATTCTATGCTGATAAACAGACTTGGAACGCGCCACTTTAGATGCAGCTGATTTCACCTTGCAACACAAAATAAAAAAGGTGTTTAGATGTAGTAATGCTGATAGTATACAACTAATATATATGGAAACATCAAATGTGACAGATATTTGAACTTGAATAAAAATGAATAATTAACACCTTGTATTCCTCGGTGGCCGTGTAGTTTACAAAATTTACCCAATCTTCAGCTTTTATAATTGCACTATACTTCGCCGGGACTTCATTAAGTTTTGAAAGGGTATTTTGGTTGGGCAATATGTAGTTTTCGGTCAATTTCCTTCGAAAATTCCTTAGAAGTTGACCAAGACGATTCATTATCAGCTTTCGGACAGTCAAGCCAACATCAAAATATCGCTGCAAAGATTAACACAATGTTGTTAATTAGTTGCACATAATGTAAATGCAGAGATAAACTTATTAACACCTTGTACCTACGACAGCCAAGCCACTACTAGTTAAAAAAAAGTATATGTGTACCGTGATCTCGTCCCACATTTTATCTCTTGCTTCTGAATCAACCTTCCTCCAGGATAGAATCCTGACACCTATATGCTCACGAACCAAATCACCCAAAAAACTCGAAAACAATGCCCTGTTTTTTCCTGATATCCTATTCAGTGCATCGAAGGTTACACTGACCTTTATTACGTCGGTTTTTCCATAATCCCTGCGAAACTTAGCTAACCTAGTTATGCCCCTCTTAACAACATTCGCATTTGAATGGTTGTTTTCAGCATCCTCACCCTCATCTGAATACGCCTCTGATTCATATCCAAATTCGTTATCATTTTCACGATCAGAATAAACCAAATCATCCTGACAATTGGTTTGAGTTGCCATGATTCGTCAGAAGTAATGTGTTAAAGAAAATTAGTAAACTTAATTGGTAAATAATGGTGTAAAAATTGAAGTTCTGGTTGTTTTGCTTGAATCCTGATTTATTGGAGTAAAATTAGGGCTCATTATGGGGCAGTTTTTCAAATAAGGAAACCATAAATTCCTAAGTACTTTTAAAAATTTTGGCTGAAATTTGGCTCCAAATTTCATAATTTTAAAATGTGGCTCCAAATTGATAATATAGAATTTAAATATTTCATTTTTGGCTGCATTTTGAAACCAACACACCCATGACAGAAATGGTTCTTACCCACAGTCCCAAACACCCATATAACTTCAAACCAGCTGTATCAAAGCACATATAACTGCAGCTACACTAAAATCTCACCACATGGCGCATACAAATGAAGAAACAAAATAAAAAAATGGAATTAAAGCAACTAATTAAGCAACTATAACTAATAAGCAGTCCCATATAAACAAGTAAGCACAAAAATAATCAAATCCAACCAAGGACTGCTGACACAACAAACAGCCCTGATACCTTACTTTAAGCCTATAAATAACCTATTTATAAGCACTTAAATAAGCTCTAACATCCTCCAACAGTAAAAAAAATCAAGAAATCATGTAAATGCAATTAACTTAAAGCAAAAACAACAACAAAAACACCCTAAAAATTGACAACAACCTAAAAAATTAACAACCTAAGCAAAGTACTTATGAACCGCATATCCATGGCTCAACATTGAACAGAGTTTGGATCAACCTCAAACCTACAATAATACATTCTACCAGATATGAACTTAAACACCACAACCAATTCCTAAATGCAAAACAACATTAAAAAAAGATGAAACAAACTAGCGAGCGCAACCCATTCCATTCCATTGGATAAACCATCAAAAGATCCATACATGTTTCATCGTTAATATATCTACAAACCATAATATTAAACCAAGACATTAGACATTATAGCAAAAGAAACCATCCCTTTACATAGCGAGCAACCCTTCAACCATTCATCGACTTAATTTGTTCTTCCTTGGTCTCGATATCCTCCTCAGCTTGAGTAATGAGATCATTCAACCCCTGCAGCTTAGTCCTCGTAGCCTCCATGTCATGCCTAAGATCCATCAATGTGTCAAAATATTCATCCCCATCTCCAATAGCTACCATCTCAGCAATTAAAGCATTAAAATGCGCAATCTCATTCTTTACCGTGGTGGCCTCTTCACGCATCCGGTTTATAAAGCCACGGAGACTGGAAATTTGCTGAGCCTTGAAGAAACTCATGTAACCATCAACAGATGTCTCCCCGCTAAACTCAATTAGGTCATCAATAACACGCTTAGCCAAATGGTTTTGTGGTGATGGTGCTGCCATTGATAATGAAATTGGGTAAAATATGATATTATTGAAAGATTGCAAAGAAAGGTTGAAGAAGAGTTGTGGGGATAGTGTGATAGAGAAGATAATTGTAACTCCTTATGAATTCAAACTATCACTATAAATTAATTAGGGATGTTTATCCGTTTGGTTATCGGGTTGTTTGGTTTTGTTAAATCGGTATCTTTTTATTCGCTTCAACACGAAAACCGAACCGAACCGAACTAGAATTAAACCGAAGGGAGCCGAAAACCGAATATGAATTCACTTCGCTTCTTGGGTTGACCCGAAAAGTCTTAAAAACGGATAAAACGGAATGAAACGGACTAACGCAGACGGAAACGTGTAAGAACGTAAGAAAACGTATGGAACTTAAGAAAATGTACATTAATATGTAAAACATATTAAAGTGTATGAAAACGGACGAAGATGTCTAAAATAGATGAAAACGGCTAGAAACGGACCAAAACGGTCAAAAACTTATACAAACGGACTAAAAGATGAAAAACCAGCGACAAAGTTTAAACACGGACGAAAATGTGTAAACAAAAACAAAAACGTATAAAAACATATTAAAAAGGACAAAGTCGTACGAAAACGGTGGAAAAAGTATGAAAACAGACGCAAACGTGTAAACAAAAACAAAAACGTATAAAAACTTATTAAAAAGGACAAAGTCGTACGAAAACGGTGGAAAAAGTATGAAAACAGACGCAAACGTGTAAAAACGTATGAAAATGTGTAAAAGTGTAAAAACGTACAAAAACGGACGAAAACATGTGAAAAGAGACGAAAACGTGTAAAAACGTACAAAATCGGAAGAAAACATGTACAAAACTAAGAAAACGTATGAACACGGACGAAAACATATAGGACAGACTAAAACGCACGAAAACGCACAAGGGTTGTGTTACCGTGCCCAACGTATATAACGCAACCCTAAACACAGTTTCACACAATGTTTTGAGTAAGACACATGAGTTAATGATTTTATGTCATCCTGAAATGTCAAAATTAACGTGCCCACCTTTAATAACTTTAATACAATTCATATAACATTCACACTATAATATGGGTCAAAATCATTGGGTTATAGTTGCTTAGAGTTTCATTTTACGACATGATTCAATCAATAGTATATATAAAATTATATCTGAAACCATGTTACGGTTTTGGAAATTCGCGTTCGGTTTAGGAAATTCAAACATTCAATCAATAGTATATATAAAATTATAGTCACACATGTTACGGTTTTGGAAATTCGTGTTCGGTTCGTGATCGGGTGATAAATAATAATGAAAGATATTTGGATTTCGTGAATAAATTGATGAAACATACACTAAAAACAAAAAAAGAGCAAGGTTAGATCAAGTGGTTAACACTCTTGCCTCTGGAGAAAGAGGTCAAGGGTTCGATCCTTACCCCTTACAAGGCCGGAGGTTCTTTTCTACCTTTGGTAGAAAAGAAAGCAGCCTCTCAAGGGTTCGATCCTTACCCCTTGCAAGGCCGGAGGTTCTTTTCTACCTTTGGTAGAAAAGAAAGCAGCCTCTCAAGGGTTCGATCCTCACCCCTTGCAAGGCCGGAGGTCCTTTTCAACCTTTGGTAGAACCGGAAGCAGCCTCTCTACCTTAGGTAGGGGTAAGGCTGTCTACGTCTCAACCTACCACATACACTATGGAAGACGATATTGGGACCCATAACCCGTGGAAGACGGTACTGGGAGTTAGTTTATTTATTTATTTTTTTAAACTAAAAACAACTAAATAAGCAAATAGATCAACTAACAAAAATTATACTTTTCTGAATTTTATTTTATTTATTATGAATAAAAAACCTTTTTAAACTAATTAAATGAATAAAATCATTAAATAATAAGAGAAAAAACATTTTTAAACTAATATGAAAAATTTTCAAAAATTTAAGCAAATTTAAAATTCCCCCCACAAATTAAATTTATTCCTCCCAAAGTTTGCATCAAGGCATTTCAAACTAATTGCAAAAATTAACTCCTCCTCCTCCTCCTCCTCCTGTACCGCCACACCTCCCTCTCATCTCACTACAAATCCCGTCACCACCACAACTCTCCCGTCATAGACCCACCAGTCCCGTCACCACTGGTAAGTATTGTTATCTTCCTTTTGTACACATCTCTAACACATAAAATAACCCTGTTAAGCGTATTATAATTGAACATTTGTTTCGAGATATCCTCTTGTAAATTATGTCAGTTTCTTGTTAAATTTAGATAGTTAATTGGTTAAAAAATTTAAGAAACCCTGTTAAGCCTGTTACCACATGAACATGGAACCATAATTTAGCTAGTTAATTTCTTATTTTTCCTTGACCCAAACATCCCTTTAGGAACTGTTTCATTAGACTTTATTCAATTCTTAGCATAATTCAATACGACATTCAATCTTTGAGCTATCCTCATTACTTGGAATGTCTTTTTTAACTTTTAAGATCATCAATTGAAGTTTGATGTTGTCTTGTATAATCTTCAATAACTTGGACTGTCTTTTTAACATGCCTGCAGGGACTACATTTATAAACATTGCTGCTCGGATAAGTGGGACACATTTATAAACATGGACAAGTCTTGGATAGGAACTAATAGGACCAACAAATCTTATGTTGATGGAGTAGCAGCGTTTATTGATTATGCAGTACACAACTTGCGGAAGATGGGGAACATCGACCCACGAGTTAAGAAAAATGATCTTTCAATGCCATGTCCGTGTACAGATTGTTTAAACCACATAGAGCATCAAGTGGAGAAAGTGTAGTTCCATTTATTCAGCAATGGGTTTGATCTAAGCTACCTAAACTGGACTAAACATGGAGAGAAGGATGAGTCATCAATAAGTACCGAAACACCTGTTAACGCTACAACAGAGTTTGTTGACGACACGGATTTTGCTTCAGATATTCCAACAGATGCCCCAGCAACAGTAGAAATGGTTAATGCTACAAAAGATAATTTTGATGAGGATGATCTTGTCAAGTTTCAACAATTATTATTAGACGCAGAGAAGCCTCTTTACGCAGGATGTCCTGACTTCACAAAGATGTCCGCAATAGTTAAACTACTCAACTTGAAGGGTAAGTACGGATGTTCTGATAAGTTCTTTACTGAATTACTAGGATTGTTAAAGAAGATGCTGCCTGCTGGTAACGAAATGGTGGAAAAAACTTATCAAGCCAAAAAATATTTGAAATTGATGGGATCGGGATACAAAAAGATACATGTATGTATCAACAACTGCCTTCTTTACTGGAAGGATGACAAGGATTTGACTGCGTGTCGAACTTGTGGGATATCAAGATGGAAGGTGGATAATAAGACTAAGAAAGTGTACGAAAACATTCCAGCAAAGGTAATGTGGTACTTTCCAATTATACCAAGACTGCAACGACTATTTAAGCTAGAAAGTATTTCAGAGGATTTAAGATGGCACGCGACACGGAGGATAACCGATGGTGTGTTACGTCACCCCGCAGATTCAAAGGCATGGCGTACCATAGATGAAAAATTCCCCGAAATTGCTGAAGATCCAAGAAATCTATGGCTAGGAATATCGGCTGATGGGGTTGACGTCAACTCAGGAAATAGGCATCACAGTGTATGGCCAGTTTTAACGGTCATATACAACCTTCCTCCATGGTTGTGTATGAAAAGAAAGTTTATCATGCTTTCGGTATTAATATCGGGATACCCGGGAAATGATATCGATGTTTTTTTAGAACCGTTTGTTGATGATCTGCAAACCTTATTCGATACAGGGGTTGATACATATGATGCATCCACAAAAGATAACTTTAATCTACGTGCCGTTGTGTTATGGACAATAAATGATTACCCTGCACTTGGTACATTATGTGGTTGCCCGTACAGTGGATTCAAAGGTTGTGTAGTATGTGGGAAAGATACAAACTGTGTTAGACTTTCTGCCTCATCCAAGCAAAGTTATGTTGGTCACAGACGATATCTACCATATGACCATCCGTTCAGAAGGCAAAGGAAGGCATTTAATGGACAACAAGAATTTCTCCCGGCTCCAAACCCAATGACCGGGGAACAAATATACAACGAGGTACAACATATTGAAAATAAGTGGGGAAAAGGAAAACGAACAAACAATAATGCATCAGAAAACCAAGAAGATACGAGAGGTAGAGGTGGGAAGATTCAAAAGCAGAAAAGAAACATAACAGAAGTAGAGGGTAGTTCAAGCCAAGTAAACGGACAAAACGGTGCGTATTGGAAGAAATTCAACATTTGGTATCGAAAACTTAGGTATTGGAGGCATAATTCTGTTCCACATTGTATTGATTTTATGCATGTAGAAAAGAATGTTGCTGAGAGTCTCGTCGGAACTTTGCTACATGTTCCAGGAAAGACGAAAGATGGACTGAATGCTCGATTGGATCTGGCTGAGTTGGGGGTAAAAGAAGAGTTGTTTGCTATGCAAGAACAAGACAAAACAACACTACCTCCAGCAGGTTACACATTAACGAATGCTGAAAAAGATATTTTTTGTGAAACTTTACACAACATCAGGGTACCACAAGGATATTGTTCAAATTTCTCTTCTTTGGTCAGCCTAAAGGATAGGAAGCTCATTGGCCTAAAATCGCATGACTATCACATGCTAATGCAAGAGTTTCTGCCAATTGCAATACGTTCAATCATGCACCCACCCACACGATATGCTATTATCAGGTTTTGCTTTTTCTTTAAATCAATATGTTGCAAAGAAATAATATTGCAAGAACTAGATAATATGCAAGCAGAACTGGTAGTGACACTGTGCCTACTCGAGAAGTTCTTTCCTCCATCATTCTTTGATATTATGATACATTTGACTGTGCACCTAACTAGGGAGGTAAAATTATGCGGTCCCATATGCTTTCGGTGGATGTATCCATTCGAAAGATGTATGAAGGTTATTAAAGGACATGTGCGGAACAGAAATAGACCAGAAGGATGCATTGCTGAGGAGACTATTGCGGAAGAAACAATAGAGTTTTTTAGCGAATATCATAAATCCATGAAAACTGTTGGTATCCCACCTGATAAACATGAAACAGATGAAAATGAGGAAGGAAAGCCATTGTCGGCCGGCAAATCAACTGAAGTTTCTGCGGAACTCTTTCAGAAAGCACATTTGTATGTAATAAATAATACAGATGAAATTGTACAGTATATCGCGTAAGTCTTACTAACACATGTCTATTTCGTTACTGAAAATTAAATGATGTATCAAATATAATAATCAAACACGTTGTTTCAGGCGACACAAGCAAGTTTTGAAAGCAGAAAACCCGGGTAAACGAATAGCATTTCTGGAGAATGAGCACAGCAAATCTTTTGCCAATTGGTTACGCAAAGAAGTAATTAATCTTATGTTACTCAACATACCCTTTCTAAACCTTATTTCTCAGCTCATTTTAATCTGAAAATTGGTGTACTTATTGTTTTGAGCTAATATATACTTCTAATGAAATTCAGGTTGAGAAAGAGTTACAAATCGACAAAGAAAGTGTATCAGAAACTGTAAGGTGGATATCCTATGGACCACGCGCCACCGTAGTGAAATACGATGCATATCACATCAATGGGTATACTTTTCGTACGAAAGATCATGAAGGCAAAGTTTACCAGAACAGTGGGGTTAGTGTTGAGGCATTAGATATCCACATATCTAAAGAAGTTGCAACCACAAGAAAAGCATATTATTATGGGGTTTTACAGGATATATGGGAACTAGATTACCGTTTCATGCAAATTCCTCTTTTCAAATGTGACTGGGTTAATCACAAAGCTGGTGGTGTGAAACGCGATACTACTCTTGGGTATACATTGGTTGACCTGAATAGTTTAGGCCACAAGGTTGATCCGTTCATATTAGCCGCACAAGCACGACAAGTGTTTTATGTGAAAGACCAGGTAGATAAAAAATTGTCTATTGTGTTTAAGACACCTCCCAAGAATTACAAAGATAAGTATGACGAAGCCGATGAGGAATTTAGTACCGTCATTCACCAGCACAATGATAACATATTGCCACGTGTGGATCGACGTGACTTGGGTAACGAATCACGAACTGACTACTATCGAACCGACTGTGGAGGTGTTGTTATACGAAAGTCCAAGTGAACCATGTTATGGTCAAGTTGTCACACTCTACCTTTATCATATTTCACTCTTTCAAAGCATATAGATTCGATTTTTTGTACTTTTTTAAGAATTTATGTTTATAATACAAGACTTAATATTAGTTAAATCTGTTAGGTATATTTTTTTGTTTAAGGATATGTTGAAAAGAAAGAATTCTCACAGATTGGAGATGTATGGAAGCTGTGCTAGTTGATGTGCTATAGTACAGAGTTAATTCTGGTGATGTCATTTTTAAGTCTGTTTGACCATTCTTTAGTCTGGTAGTGCAAAAAATAAAAAACGATTTTTACTGTTTAAATAGTACCGTTACCTAATTTTAGATGGTCAGAAGTATTTATATGGATAATTTTTATTTTTAGAAATCATATTTATCCTTTAATTACTTTATCCTAATCTTTAAAAGTTTAATTATTTTATTTCGATTAAGTCTCCTCACCAGCACTAAACCCTAATTGCCCTGCACTACCAGTAATTCAATTAACATAAAAGATGGCACAATTAAAGTTTGTAGACAAGCACAATCAAGTGGGATTTCTCAAAAAGCCTGCTGAAAGCACAGGCTTCGAGCAGATAGTGGACTTTCTAAAGGGTAGTCATATCAGGTATGCCCTTACTCATAATCCAACTATCTATGATTCCCTAGTCAAACAGTTCTGGCAGACTGCTACTGCTAGAACTATTGCTGATGGGACACTAGAGTTAAATGCAACTATTGATACGTTAGAGTATTCAATCACTGAGGAATCAGTCAGAAGCAAGCTTCAATTGGCTGATGCCTCAGGGATTTCAATGTTGGCAAATAATGACCTCTTTCAGGGATTGGAAAAGATTGGATATCCAACTGATGGAACATTCACTTTTTGGAAGAGTCATTTTACGCCACAATGGCGTTTCCTTGTGCATCATATTTTACATTGTATGAGTTCTAAAAGTGGTGGATGGGATCAATTTGGAAGCAATATTGCTTCTGCATTGGTCTGTCTCTCCACTGGCAGACTCTTCAATTTTTCAAAAATGATTTTTGATGCCATGGTTGCTAATTCCAAGAATAAGAAAAAGTTTTTGATGTACCCAAGATTTTTGCAAATGATCTTAAATGTTGAAACAGCAAGCAAACATCCTTACATTGCTCTCCCTTTCACTAAAAAGATATTTGGTAATATGAAAAGGGGTTTTGAAGGGGCACACAAGCCACTTTTGTCTGCTATGTTGCCTTCTGTTGCTACTGACCCTGAAGGTACATCTACATCTGTTCCATCTCCTACTGCTACATCAGAAGCTCAGGCTCAACCTACATCTGAACCTGAAAAAACAGAGTTTCAACAGAGGACACCAACACCCCCACCACCTTCACCTTCAGTCCATAAGGAAGAACCACCGGTGATTCCTCAACCACAACCTCCAACACCCACTACTACAGCAGAACCCAGTTCCTTATCTATGGAAGATCTACTTCAACTGGTTCCACAACTGATTTCAAGGGTTGATGAGTTGGAGAAAAAATTGAAGAAGACCAAGAAGTCACTGGGGACTACTCGCAAAAGAGTTAAGAAATTGGAGGGGAAATTCAAACAGACGGGGATAGACATTACAGACTCAGAAGGTGAGGAATCCTCTGAGGAAACTCAAATTAGTCCTCAAGGATTGGAAGCAGCTGAAATCTTGTTTAAGAATTTAAATCACAAGAAATCCTTTAAGAAGAGACTGGATAAAGAAGCTGCAAGTTCTAGTGGAGTGGATAAGTCTGGTGACTTTACTAACGATAAGTCTGGTGGTGCTGAAATTAAATCTGCTTTTGATGAAGATTTTAATACTGGCTTTGATGCTGAAGTTAATACAAGTACTGAACATATTAATCCTGGTAGTGATCCAGGTAGTACTGGTGAGGAGTTTGTGCATAGGGAAGGCAAAGGAATAGTGCAAGAATCTTCTGAGCCAGTGAAGACCAAAAAGCAACTCGCAGAAGAGGAAGCTAGCTTTGCTGAGATTGCTAGGATTCAAGCAGAGGATACGGCTGAAGAAGCTAAACGTGCAGAACAAACAAGGGATGATGAGCTGATTGCAAAAACTCTGCAGGAGGAACCACAATTAACTGAAGAACAAATGAAAAGGAAAGCTGAAGTTCTGGAATCTGCCAAATTCTACACTGATGAAGAATGGGATACTATAAATGCAAGATTATTAGTAAACAGAGATATCCTTCCTGATATTAACGGAGAAGACTATGCAAGTAAATTGGTTGAGATTATTAATGCGAAGAAGAGGCTTCTCAGAGAGCAGAGACAAAGAGAAAGGATGAACAGACCCATGACCAAAGCTGAGCAAAGGGATTATATGATCCACTATGTCAAAAGTCAAGGGAATCCTACCTGGAAGTTGAGCCAGTTAAGGAAATTGAAGAATGATGAACTAAAAGCAGAATTTGAAAAAGTAATGTACCAAAATAAAAATTTTATTCCAATGGATTCAGAGTTGGAAGCTTCAACGTTTAAAAGGAAGGGTTACAATCTTCAACCAAAGGATGCTAAGAAGCACAAGATTGCAGAGACTGAAAAGGTTGCTGAAGCTGAAAAACTTGGTGATAAGCCAAAAACTGTAAAGAAAGAGGAGGAAGATGAGGTTAAGCAACCAGTTTTGAATATGACAAGGAAGAAATCCACTGGAAAGAAAGGAGTGAAAAAGGATAAGACAAATGTTAAGAAGGAAGTGGAAGAGTACATGAAGGATAAGGTTGATGAACCGTCATCAGAAGAGTTTACCATGGGCTCCATTCCTACAGGTTCAGCACTTCCTGCTAAGATTGCAAAGGTTCAGATCATCAAACATGGGAAAAAGGTAGTTTACCTGATAGTAAGGGAAAATCACACAGATACTATATATGTGAACTTTCCTGGTTTATTGAGTGATTTGTCCAGGGATGATTTGAAGACCATGTACCAGCTGATGATGGAGAAGCATGGTGATGAGAGACCTGAAGAGGAATATGAAAGAGTCCTTTGGGGTGACTTGAAGACCATGTTTGAGACACCAGATGCTGATGATGAAATGTGGAATCTGGCCTGTCAACAAAAAGTGATCAGATGGAGATATTTCCACACTTGTCAGGTGCACTGTTTGGAATTAGAAACTGCAATTCTTTATGTGCTTACAGAAGTGGAGTATCCACTTCCAAACAGTATTTTCAGGGCTATGCTTGAGAAGAAGCTTTTTGGTGAAAGAAAGGATGATGCATGCTATCAGCTTTTGAGGTTAATTGAATCAAAAGCTCAACAGCAATAATACTGGCAGTATAACAGTTAAGTCTGGTAGTATTCGTAGTTAGTTCTGTTTATGAAAAACATAATAGTTTATTAGAGTTTAGGGAAGGCATATGTACGCGTAGAGATATCTTAGGAAGAGATATCTATATCCTTCTACACGTTTTGTATACTAGGTTTTCCTAAGTGTATAAAGGAACCCTAAAGTATAGTGAAATGAACTTGTACTTAGACGAATAGAAATATTAATAAAATAAGTTTATTAGTGAAATAGTATTTGTGTTCTTCTTGCTTGTTGTTAAGATTCCGCATTAACAATCAAGTACTCGTTGTTAAAGAGTTCTTCATATATATAATTAGTTTGGATTTATCCAAGTTTAGTATATTGTGGTGTTGCACAAGTGTTAATGTGTGTGCATATCAATGTGACTATAAAAGCCATCACCTACAAACCCACATTTTCATTAACAGCACAATAAATGCAACAAACTTGACCATATGGTGTTTAAAGTGAAGAAACGTGTATTTTTTGTGACTATTGATTATCCAATGGCCACATCAAATTTATGCTTGTGTGGCCTTTTCTAAGATTTAGTCGCACAAAGAATGTTTGTTTTGGGTATTTAGTCACATACAATTTATCATAAAGTGGCCAAAAGTGTTAATAAGTGTGACCATATGGTGTTTCAAGTGAAGAAATGTGTGTTTTGTGTGACTATTGATCATCCAATGGCCACTTGAATTTTATGTTTGTGTGGCCTTTTGTAACATTTAGTCACACAAAGCATGTTTGTTTTGGGTATTTAGTCACATACAATTACTCATAAAGTGGCTAAAAGTGTTAATAAGTGTGACCATATGGTGTTTCAAGTGAAGAAAGGTGTATTTTGTGTGACTATTGATCATCCAATGGCCACATGAATTTTATGTTTGTGTGGCCTTTTCTAACATTTAGTCACACAAAGCATGTTTGTTTTGGGTATTTAGTCACATACAATTAACCATAAAGTGGCTAAAAGTGTTAATAAGTGTGACCATATGGTGTTTAAAGTGAGGAAACGTGTATTTTGAGTGACTATTCATCATCCAATGGCCACATATTAAGTTAGGTGACCATATGTACTGGATTTTGGCTACACTTGAATAATATGTGTGACAAAACGTTTAGTGTGACCATATATGGCATTTGGTCACGGTGTTAGTAGCATATGTGACTTTATAGATTACCTTTCGGCAAGCTAACACAAACTAAACTTTAAACACACATATTAACTTACGTGAACATATGTACTGGATTTTGGCTACACTTAACGAATGTGTGACAAAACATTTAGTGTGACTATATATGGCTTTTGGTCACAGTGTTCAAGTGTGTGACATATATTTGTCACTGTTTATATGTATATCGTGACTAATGCTTCAACCTTACTTTTCATTTGTCACTTGTTCCAATTTCAGATGTGGCTAAAGAGTTGGCAAAACATATCAGTCACCCTTACATAATGTGTGACAAAACTTGACTCTATGATTTAGACACACAAAAAATTACTTCATGTGACTAACGCATCAAGGTTACTTGTATTTGTCACGCGTTCCAAATTCATATGTGGCTAAATGATCTGAAACAAAATCACCAGATACCTTTAGCCACACAACGTTCAATTGTGTGTCGATACAGTTCTAATGGTCACACAATTAAAATTTTCATGTGTGACTAATTAGTACATGTTGTCAATTTTCGTACCTTCAGCCACACAAATATGCGAATGTGTGGCTGTTCCATTTCGACCATGCGTGACCAAATCCCGTTTTTGTACTAGTGGAAGGTCCATAAACAGAGAAATCATCATCTAGCTCCAGCTGTTCATCTAGCTCCAGCTGATTGCCCTGTAATAATACAAGAAAAACACAACTATATAGATGACCAAATCTAGCAAACATCTATAGATAGTGCAGGTGGAATTAATATATACGTACTTCAACAGCCGATTGAGAAAAATTTTCATTCAAATTAGGTAAATTCATATGACTGGGATCATCATCTGGAATGTGATCAACTAACGGCAATGGTTCGTCTTGAAGACAAAAATCCGCAAGCTGCGACATAGCTGATGGAAAAGCGGTAGGGTCTATATAATTAAGCCCACCTTGTTCATTTTCAGCATTAACACAACTCGATTTGTCGCAAGATTGATCAGGTTCTGGGCTTAAGGTCTGTAGTTAAGAAAACTGATTTAGGTATGTAACAAAATAACGATAAAATAAAAAAGTACTATTAAAAGGAACATAACCTTTTTATAATCAGCCGAATAAACATCATGAGAATGAAGATCAAACAAACTAGGACTACCATTCCAGGTTTCATTATGAATTGGACTTGAAGTATGAATTTCCATGGCATTTTGGCCAAAACAATCCTCATCCGATTTGTCGTGCAATGAGTTGAAGTCTGAAATTTAAAATATACAATCAATTATACTACTAAAGAAACGAGACCTAAATGATTAACAAATATTAAAGGAAATTACCATGGCATCTTTGGAAGCCAAATTTTCATCAACACATTGCCTTATTTGCAATTGATCCTGAATAATGTATATATATAATCCATTAGTTGGTGAAAAACCAATAAATATTGCTATCTAAATGATGTAGATTAAAAATGAATGTAAAGAGCATGTTCACCTTTGGACGTTGTATCTTTAGAGCTTCCTCTACAACGGCAAGTCTATTTTTAATATTGTCAACCTCGGCATGTATGTCTAGATGATTGGAACTTTGATCTTTATCAGTTACTGGCACATCATTATCAGCTAAGGCCACCTCTTTATCAGCTAAGGTCACATCTGTATCAGTTATCAAACGATCTTCATGTACCTACAAAGCAAGATCGAAACAGAATGTGCATTGGTCATGGTGGAAGAAAGATCAATGATACAAAATGGGCAACTTACCTCATTAGTGGGATCATCGGCAGGTAATTGATCTTCTAGACTATCCAACTCGCTAAAATAAGCATTACTAGGTGCAAACCATGGTTGTAACATTTCCGCATTTGTTGGAACAAGATCCAATACTGGAATAGAACCCTAGTAAACAAACAATTATAAAGTAAAAAACAAATATAACGAAGTCGTAACTTATTTGACAAATACAAACGAATGGAAATGCTTACAGGACCAAAAAGTTCGCCATAATGGCGTTTGGCAAATGTTTTACCCTTTGACCAACAAAGACAACGTGGTATCTTTGACGGGTCTTTCTTCCACCATGAACTGCTTGTGGGATAACTCTCAAGAATCCATATCTAAAGTGAAGGAAAACAATAAAAGCATTGTACAATGAAAATAAGTATAACAAATTTGTATCCAAAAATAGTAAACAAAATCTGAGATGTTCATAAATGTCTACACATCTAACCTTAAAAGCCAAGATAAAGCCAGAAATATTATATGTTGCAATTTTAGAAGGGTTTTCTTGCAATTTCTCTTTGTAGTGAGCATTGTAATGCCGGGGGTACCACATTGGCTAAATTTTTATAAAAACGGCTCCACAAGAACTCTCCCCATGGATATGCATTCCATGCCCCAAAATCCTCAACTAATTGCAACAAATGATTGTCAACGATGTACCAAGGTCCACGACCTATGAACACGACCTCAGCGACTAGCAACAGACATACCTTTACCTCATCCTCATCTGATAACTTTGAAAATTGTGTGTCATTCCCAAATAAATCTAAAAGTTCATTCCCTTTTACAGTTACCTTTCTTATAAATTATTTTTCAGGAAAGACACGCAAACCAAAAGGACTGCGATCAATTTATACAGGGGGAGGCAAACGACCAAAACGAAATCCGATCATCAATAGAAACTCTCGCTGAACGAATTTCAATACATTATTCCCAATTTTGTATAAAATGGGGGACAAGAATCAAGCAGTTTGTCGATATATACCTGGTGTTGTAAAACGAAATTCACCATATGATTGCCTTTACCTAGCTGAGGAATATCTAACCATGGCCCAAAAACAGTTGCTCTAAACAACCTCATTCGATCTGGATTGCTTAACAATTTAGACTTAATATCCGAAAGCAACTTAACTTGGGAACGAACCGTTAACTTAGCATCAAAATATTGGGGAATGTAAGCCATTTGGGAGTTTAATTGACTGAATAATTAGGGGTTGATTTAGGGTTTCACAATTTTGAATTGTGTTTTTCTGGTAGAAGAGTGTTAGTGTGTGTGTTTGTGTTTTTGTGTGTGGGTAAAAATTTAAAAAGGTGTAAAAGTACTGTTAAAAAGGTACTAAAAGGTACAAAAAGTGTATAGTAAAAAAGTCACTTAAATTATTTCGCTTAAGTCGCTCAGCATTGGGAAGGAACTAAAAGTATAAAAAAAATATTTTAGTAACTTTGACTTTTTTTACTAAAGGACAAAAAAAAATTCCCAAGATTCTTAAAAAGTCACTGAGATTCGGTCGCTGTACTATCATAGCTGTAAAAGTCAGAAACAATAATTGGGTACACAAATTACGAAGGACACTTGTCAAGCTTAGATGAAAAGTAGAAAAGTCGCAAGTCTCAAGGTCTATTTTGAAAATACCCCAACTTTTTTCCTAGAAAGTTTTGACACCTTGAGCAAAAGGTGTATTTGCATAATTAGCCCTTTTTTTAAGGCTTTTTCTACTTTGTTTTTTTCATTTATCTTGTGAGTTGTGACAGTCTTACATTGGTAAAACCGGTTTTCATTTCACTCTTTTACTTTGTATCTTCATTTTATAGGCGCTTGTAGGAGTATCTGAAACTTGAAACTTGAGAAGCGGGTTCATTTAATTTACGATGTGAAGCCTTTGAGGAATAGGCATATAGCTAATGTTTGTATCAACATGACTTGGCCTTGTAATGGTAGTCACTTGGTGCGACATCGTTAAGATGGAAATAAGCTTCATCACCATTATCTAGCCTGTGCAAAGCAAGCCATTTGAATTTGGTGCAAGTTAGCAGCAGTTTCTTATTGGAGTTTGAGTATTTGTTTATGCTTTTAATCTCCCATAACAACATCTAATTGAGATTAAATTTTTTTTATAACTATAAAGTGAACAACCACAAATAAGCATCAACTACATTTTGACTTAGGTTTTATCTGTGCCCGGTGCAACAGTTTTTAAATCGCCCATTGCGAAATTTATCTCGTCACATTTCAACTGTTTTTAAGCCACAAAAACTATGATGAATTGTATAAGATAACAATCGTCTAAACCTATCGAATTCAACTTTTGTAAAGCCAACAAACCCAAACAACCATCATCATAGTACTAATCACAAATTAACTATGCCATAACACCAAAGTATATATACAAACAAAATTTTTTTGCCCCAACCCGATGTGGGTTTCCAAAACTGATACTTTATAACACATTTTACAAAACGTACACTGTCTTCGCTTCTATCTATTCCACAATCAAATCTCATTTATAATCATCATCTCACCAGTGACCGCCACCTTCTTCCATTACCGTCACTAGTTAAAGCATATTTATTAAATTAAATGAGCAATCTCCTTCACTATATATCCCTGATATGCTTTTGCTAATAGTGGTGATAGTGGTGTAAAAGATGGAGAAGGGTCCGGTGTGGGAGTATTGACGTCGAAGTGCAAAAATTAGAACGGCCTAATCATTACACCTTATTCCAACACTAGTTGTTATTATAATCAGACATATAAAAGTATATTTAAGCATAAATTATCAGACACTACTATGTCTCCAGTTTAATTAGCATTCATTCATGATCATTACACCTTATTCCAATACTAGTTATTCTATAAAAGTTGAAAACTTTTACGAATTAATAAGTAATTGCTATTGCTTTTGCTTTAGAAATAAGTGATGTTATTAGCTATAACATGAACAGTAAATTTAAGTTGAGTAGTGTGTTGTATCTATACTACATTATAAAGCATTTGGGTTATTCCTAAAAAAGAAAACTTAAAAAATGAAGATTCAACACTTGCTAATAATGGCAAATTTTAATAAGTACATCTATAATAGCATTTGTTGCAACACTTTAAAGCACTTTCATTAGACATGTTTTTTTTTTTAAAAATAAATAGAAAAATACAAAGTAATTTAATATAAGAAAAAAAGGTCCATAACAATAAATACCCTAATAAATGTTATTTTTAAAACACCCTAAATATGAAAAATACTTGTTATTATACATATTGTACAAACTAATAAAACACACAAATCTTCATGCAATTTATACGTAAACAAGTTGATGGTACATATGGTTTTAAAAAACGTACCGGGCCAACGGGTTCAACCGTGAACCGGAGTCACCACCTGTTCGGCTAGCCCATAAAAGTCCTCCGAAAACGATATTGTTAAATCAATAGAGTTTAAAAATGCATACTAAAATACAATGTTCAAAAAATATTATTAAATCGCAAGAGTGCCTCGAGAATCAACATATGCGTCTTTTGGAATTTTTTTAATAAAATTTACCGTAAAAACTAAAAACTTTGTTTTACAAAAATCGGACGATTTTTTCACAGCAAAGATGCAAAGTGCTAAGTGCTAATTATATATATTATATACATATATTATATTTGAATATTAATAATTATACTTTTTAAAGTAACCCACATGATTTATTGAATTTTTATTTTTACTTTATCTTTATAAGTAATCTTGTACTTGTATCATCTATCTATGTAGGAAAAATTTAACAAACATTATTTTTGAGAATTAAATTTTCTTAGTATAATGTAAGTGAGTTTTAAAATTCGTTATGGTGTTATTATTTAATGATAACTTATGACTACTCGTTATTGTCAATTACTTTTACCTCATACCTTTACAATATACCTACTACCAACTCATTATTGTCACCACATCACGTGGATAATCTACAATTTTTATATGAAAAATTTTGTTATTGCATAAAAGTATTCAAAACTAAAATTGTCATCGTCCGTATATCTACTGTATTGTAAAATATAGAACTAAAAAAATCGATGAATATTTTAATTGTATGGCGTCTGCCACTGCAACGCGCAGGTACCCTGCTATATAATACAAAATATTCGTTGATTGAGGAAAAAAATATGATTTGTATTAAATTGTTTGGTTGAAGCATTCAAGTGTGTTATAAGTTATATGTGTATAACACACAATAATGCTTCAAACAATCAAGATAAAACAGAAATCAATTTACTAAATCTTTAGCACGTTCTTTTTCCTTATCGATGTGGGATCGAAAACCAAACAAATATTTACAAAATGTTCACTATTTTCAATTCAGTTACACGATTATAGCTTATTCATTTTTCTTGATCATCACACCTTACGCCGTCACTTCTCATCACACAAAAAAAAGTTAAAGAACTGATATAAATTCATGAGTGGCACTCATTATAAGAGTTATATCTAATATCTAATATTTAACTCTCGTAACCTAAGCCAACCACAAACATAATACCAATCGTGAGTGGCACTCATTATAAGAGTTATATCTAATATCTAATATTTAACTCTCGTAACCTAAGCCAACTACCAACATAATACCAATCGTCAACTTATCAATGTTTTACAAGCCATAATATGTAACTAAGTGAAAAATCTTACTTTCACCCAATGTGGGAACAGAAACTTGAAACAAGTTTTATGAAAAGTTAGCTCTCAAGACATATAGTAACACCTTACATTGTATAATGAAAACATAATCAATAGTGTATCAAATCATCTATCAATCATTTACTGTTGATTAACATGCACTTGTAATCATCCCTCCGGCCTTATTCCATCACGACCATCATATCACCGATTATGTCATCGTTACTGTCATCGTCATTTAACTCAAATTCATTAAATTAAATGACTAAAAACATTCACCCTTCGTAATTCTAATCACACTCTCAACTCAATCACAATTTCTTATCAAATGTGGGTATTGAAATGATTATATAAGTAACTTTAGCATTAGTTGAAGTATTACAGTAGAGTCTATAACTCTATGTGATTATGTATGTAGTTTCTAATTCTGAATTATCTTTTATACAGTTAGTGGTTGGTAAAATTTTGAGTATATAAAAGAGTGATTTTTATAACTTTGTTGGATCAAGCATTACATTGCTTTATTTATTTATTTATTTATTTTTATTATTATTATTATTATTTTGCAAACAGCAAGTCTTCTCATGCAAAGCTGTTTTCATGCATCAAATCTATGAGGTGCTAATTCATCAAAATTCTTACCTCAAGCAATGACATTTTGTCACTAACCTAGCGCAAAAGACAATATAATACTATACATCACTTATTGTTCGATACAATGGAAGTGCGATAACTACGACATATTTGGAATCACATACGATACGTCGATACTTAGTGGCTCGCTCAATGATGGTGATAGTGAACTTTGAATATTCTTCTTTTTCTTACACTCCACCCAAGCTTTTTATATATAATGAATCGTTTATGTACAAAAAAATGTGGAATAGTCTCCGTAACACAAAAAACAAATACACTACTATACTACTAGCTCTATGAACCATGACATGCCATGATCAGAATAACCAAAACAAACTAAAACCGACCCGCCTAAAATAAAAGCGCAATATAACAACATTCCAAACAACCATAGACTTACTCGGTGACTTCTACCTGCCTATAAGCTCTATAGTTGAATCATTCTTTCACCTCAGCTCATGCGTTCTCTTACTGTCTTACACATAAAAATTGCAATTCAAAAAATATATATAATAGAAAAAATAAAATTTGACTGTGCACAACATTAAAAGAATGTCAAGTTAGTTTTGTTTTTGAGTAACTGGAAAAAAAACAATTGGTGTATAGTTTGTGAATAAATAAAACGAAAGAAAGTATATATAAGAGCATGGGGTATGGTGACTTCCCCACTTCTCTTCACTTGGGCCCCACGTGTGCCACATCACCTCCACATCACTCTAACACACTAACAAAAAAATACCCCCCAATCACAACTTACTCATTTCTCTTCACTTGGGCCCCACCCACCCTCATTTTATTTCTTTTCCATATTTTCCAAACACAATTAAATTCATTTCATTAAAATAAAATTAAATAAAATTACGGAAAAAAACTAGGTTA
Source organism: Chrysanthemum seticuspe (assembly GCA_019973895.1). Taxonomy (NCBI): domain Eukaryota; kingdom Viridiplantae; phylum Streptophyta; class Magnoliopsida; order Asterales; family Asteraceae; genus Chrysanthemum; species Chrysanthemum seticuspe. The sequence goes on along the minus strand of BPTQ01000005.1, from coordinate 341,350,266 downwards.
CATTAAAAAAAATAAACATTTCTCACAAACACAAACACAAACACATCTCACAGCTGTGCAGCATCTTGGTTTGTCTTCTCTTCATCTTCTTGGTTTGTCTTCTCCATATCTGCAGCTGTGCAGCATCACAAACACAAACACATCTCACAAACACAAAAGAAATAGATGATAATCCTGCACTTGATATTGGTATCGTTTTGTCTTTTACTATGTCGTTTGAACGACGAAAGTGCTTGTGGCGAGCTCAAATGGTATCGTGGCGAGGGAAGGAATAAAGTGGCGAGATGCCACCTAGGCTTCGGCGAAAAACAACGAGCACCATACCCCTTGGTTTGTCTTCTCCATATCTGCAGCTGTGCAGCATCACAAACACAAACACATCTCACAAACACAAAAGAAATAGATGATAATCCTGCACTTGATATTGGTATCGTTTGTAGTATAAGGATACCTGTAATCATAAATCGCAACTATGATACAAAGCAACAACACCACAAATCTGTAAACGAAAGTATGAACATACACAAAATAAAATAATGAGACAGAAATTTAGATGAAACCGTATGTAATAACGTGATCGAGGCACGTGTTTAACACGCTTCCCTTAAAACAGATTCGCCGTCCATTAGGCGTCTATTTCCCAGGGTACAACGATCGGAAACAGTATGTTGTACTGCCGGATATGACATCCATGCCTGAAATTTCCATTTGCATTTGTCTATGATGTGTTTGAACAGGGAATCGAGACTATGTGCTATTTCTCTCATCTTGAACATTAGAGAAGGTTACCATTTATATTGTATAATTTGTAACCGATGCAATGACCACCATTAAACTTATTAATTGTCATTAACATACTCATGAGAACCAAAAGTCTGTTACAACTAAAGATGTAACAACAGGCTTTTGTACAGGTTTTTTATTCTTCCAAAATGTTCCATTCAAGTCCCTGTATTTCGAGACTCGATATCTTATTCACAAGTTTTCCAACAATCCCCCACATGAATAAAGATCGACTCGAAAACACACAAATTTCCAATGAAATTCTCATCAGTTGAATCCTGCATAGGATAGGTAGGTGTAACCCTTTGAACCTTCCCTTATGAAATATACTTAGCCTACTAGCTGCCAGTAGAACGCGATGTCTTTGAACTGATCTGCTATTTATATAGACGACAATATAAGTTCACACAGGACTCTCCCTGACATAGTCAAATCCTCATAGTTGTGTTCGTTATGGTCGTGAACACTAGCCTGGTTCTGCGAAAGCTTTTAGGAATTGCGCCCCACACATTTCCCTTCGAAGCGACCCCACTTCTCTCTCACATAGGTGATTCCAATCGAATCATTAAAAGCGATAAGCTTATCCTCATATTGTCACTGTTATAGGAATGGACTAGGAAGTTCACAAACTCCCTTATATGGATGGAGAATTGATTACTCCCCCACAGTGACCTCCCTCAGTTTATACAATTAGGTTGTCCTGTTGAACCCAGATCTTGGGATCTCCAGTCAGCTGGGTTAGGTTTTCCTTCATATAAACTTTTCCGGGGCTTTAGTCCCATTCCTCCACACAACTTGGTAACACTCTCCAATTAAGCCTTTTATAAGCGGATCCGCATTGTTATCACTTGACTTCACATTGTCAAAATAATAACTCATGTTGAGAGTAGTTGTCGTATCGACATAATGTCTTGACTCACCATTATACATTGTGATATAAGCTTTGCCAATTCTTTAATGGTTATCACAATGTATACAACTACCATTATAGGCGATGTTGGTGCGTCATCTCACATTAAACATAGACATTTTGTCTCTTATCCAAATTTATCTATCGCAATAAAATTATATTCCATCGTGGACCTAGCTATATTTTATGTCTAGAAGACATCCAAAATATAGTGGTCATTTCAAGAGTGTATACATAGCCACTCAAAAATGGTCATTAATAACATTAATTACCAATCAAATAGTTGTTACGTTTTGCTCTAAACTGTAACTATGGTTCTACCAATAATTCATGAGTATTTCAAATGGGTAACACCTCCATCTCTATTTTGAATAGATTTTGATTGGTGTCATTTGAACTCTAGCTGGGCCGGAATCCCCCACATTGAACCTATCTCAAGAATATTGTAGAAATGTTCTCCTTTCAACTTTTATCTCGTTTAAAAGATACTCTGTTTAGTGTATGATATCAATAACATTTGTAATTTGTCACCACACAAGTTTCATATTTGTGTATACACTCTTTGAATGTTTCACGTTAATTATTTTCCATATCATAATTAACTATTTCCATGTCTAGCATGCTTTAGACCAAGGAATTAAGCATATGAACAGAAGATGCATCATTCTGATTATTCATTGCTTTAGCTACTAACATTCTTTCGTGAGACAAATTACTTATGAGATTCAATTACTATCTTAAGCCACAAATGTTTTGGGTGGATCCCATACATCGGTACTTATGTACACATAAAACATGTCATCCAAATTCATTTGAGATCATATAATCATATGTAATCCCAATTTTATTATGTGACTATGATCACAAATATTAACAAGTAACCATTCCACATGCTCAAAATATGTCCAATGCACGATATGGACAAAACCTCACTTTGGATGACAATCAGACCATTCCAGTTAGTTACATAAACCAACATAGTTTGTTGTCATCTACATATGCATTCAATTTAAACCGTCATATGTTACCTTCATATATGCATGAGAGGAAGTCAGTGGCGGTTAAATTACACACGAAGTGTTTTCGCTTTTGTTAGCCTCCTTAAAAGAACCAAAGAGACTCGTGTTCAAGCATACACGATGGGTAGCACCCGTGTCGACCCACCTCCATTTTGCTTTTGAACGGACTAAGTTCATCTCATTTGATAAGATATCAGGAAACAAATTCCTTTAATAATCTTATGCATATAAATTTACCCCCAATCTTTTGAGCAACCAAACAACCATCTAAAGTTCACTTTAAAAAAAATTAAGAAACCAAACCGCCCCTCAAAGATCGCTTTACTTCATAACAAATCAGCAAACAAACAACTCTTTAAAGTTATTTATTTATTTTATGCACAAAACTTCATCAACAAAACAACCCTTTAAAGTCACTTTTCAGCACATAAATTTCAGCAACTAAACAACCCTTTAAAGTTATTTATTTATTTTATTTTTTTTTCTTTTTCTGCACAAAAAACTTCAGCAACAAAATACCCCTTTAAAGTCACTTTTCAGCAAAGAAATTTCAGCAACAAAAGGCTACCTTTCTGCATAAAAAATCAGCACCAAAAATCCGATTTTCTGTCTAAAATTTCAGCAACAAATAGGCTAATTTTCTGCATAAAAAATCAGCACCAAACGACCAATTTTCGGTCTAAAATTTCAGCAAACAAAATTCCAATTTTCTGCATAAAAGTTTTAGTACCAAACAGCTTTTTAAAGGTACTTTTCTGCACAAAATTCAGCAACCAAACAACCAATTTTCTGCATAAAATTCGGTCACTAAAATGGCAATTTTCTGCATAAAAAATTATTGTACCAAACACCCCTTTGAAGATCAGTTCACTACATAGGAAAGGTAGCAGCCAAACAACCATTTTAAATCACTTTTCAGCATAAAATTTCTGCAAAGAAGGAATTCAATAAAGCTGATCCAAATGGCCTAAAATTCTGCAAAAAACTAATCATAAATTCTGCACAAAACAACTCAATATGGTTAATCAAAACAGCCTAAAAATATGCATAATATAAGCATAAAATTTCTGCAAGAAACAACCTATGAAAGCTGATCCAAAAAGCCTATGTTAAAATAAAAATAGGCAAACAACATGTTTATCATACAAATATGTACAACACTTGGTATCGACATCTAGACCAAAATTCAATGAGAACATGACCAAGATATGTAAAAACTGGACACAACCTGTTCATACATATAATTTTATCACATATATAACCCCAATTAAGAAGGGAAATTTAGACTTATTTTGGAGCAACCTCTATAACAGAAATTACAGAAGCATTTATTATAACTAATTTGTAACATATATAAATCTCTTGCCAATTCACAAGGTTGAATCATCTCAAATTGATCACAAATAACAAACTGGTATCAATAATCTCAAGCTTAAAAAAAACTTTAACACATGAGAAACAAGCACTAGCACCACCAATAGTACCAAATGTAAACTTTTCTTTTTCTTATTTTAATCTTGATCGAGTAAGCACATGTTTAATAAAACCCAATGAATTCCAATTTCACATTAAATATGTGAATCATTTTCAAAACCATAATTCTTTCAAGTTTATTTATGCTTTAAAAATCAAACACTTTTCTTCTCAAAAAATCGGTGAATCAACACCATCCAAGACATGGTTTCAGCATAGATGTTTTCATATAATTTTGCAAATGAAAGCAGTTAAATATACAAACATTTTGTGCTTTGGTACATCTTATTGCTCTTTTCTGATTAAACTATGGTGTCAACAAAAAGAATCTGTTTTAAGATTGTAGTATAAGGATACCTGTAATCATAAATCGCAACTATGATACAAAGCAACAACACCATAAATCTGTAAACGAAAGTATGAACATACACAAAATAAAATAATGAGACAGAAATTTAGATGAAACCGTATGTAATAACGTGATCGAGGCACGTGTTTAACACGCTTCCCTTAAAACAGATTCGCCGTCCATTAGGCGTCTATTTCCCAGGGTACAACGATCGGAAACAGTATGTTGTACTGCCGGATATGACATCCATGCCTGAAATTTCCATTTGCATTTGTCTATGATGTGTTTGAACAGGGAATCGAGACTATGTGCTATTTCTCTCATCTTGAACATTAGAGAAGGTTACCATTTATATTGTATAATTTGTAACCGATGCAATGACCACCATTAAACTTATTAATTGTCATTAACATACTCATGAGAACCAAAAGTCTGTTACAACTAAAGATGTAACAACAGGCTTTTGTACAGGCTTTTGTACAGGTTTTTTATTCTTCCAAAATGTTCCATTCAAGTCCCTGTATTTCGAGACTCGATATCTTATTCACAAGTTTTCCAACATCGTTTTGTCTTTTACTATGTCGTTTGAACGACGAAAGTGCTTGTGGCGAGCTCAAATGGTATCGTGGCGAGGGAAGGAATAAAGTGGCGAGATGCCACCTAGGCTTCGGCGAAAAACAACGAGCACCATACCCCTTGCTCTAAGTTGTTAGTTGCAAGTGATATAGGATGTCAAGAGATTTAATATCCCATCACATAAACAACCTACAACATTATACTTACCTCAAACTTGAGGGTTGGGTTGTACACGACAAATATAACTAACCCAAAATTCTTCTCATCAACCGATCTGGGATTGAAACTTGATACAGTTAGCACATTAGATTGTACAGAGTTGACCAAATGTTGAAACAAAAAACATCAAAATCACACCATTAAATGATTGAACACCATATCTCTTTCATTTTCTGATAATTAACATTACAAACTTCTGACACTAATAGAATCTTTTCTAGTTAACAAAGTTCATAATTTAGATGTTAATCTAATGCACATAGTTCGTTCATGGCTTCAACATAGTTTGGAGCTAACATGTTTAATATATATTTGTTAAATAAATTGCTATAGAGATATAATTGTGATTCTCATATTTATTTATTTTTAAAGCCATTTGGTTAACAAACCATCAAGTAGCTAGAAACCATACAAGAGATGGGGATAATACATGAACTTATTAACACAATCACTACTTCCTAATCCTAATCATACTATACACAATCACAAGCCTTAGATGTGTCGTATCTGCATCATCACTCGATTTCACCAGCGACTACTCAATGCCGTCGCCTCGTCTGCCATCACCATCTCCACTTCCACCATGCGAAAGTGATTTATGGGTATCAGTACTTCAGGGGCGAGGGGGAATTGGTTGTGAGGACGGTTAGGGTTACAGCTAGGAATGTTACGTTTGCCGAAGGTGCGGTTGTGAATGTGAGTAAATCTTCTATTCATGAGGGTAAGGCTGAAATATCATTTATGAAACTATTTTTAGCTAATGTTTGTGTCAACACGACTTAGCGTTGTAATGGTAGTCACTTGGTGCGGCAACATTAAGATGGAATTAAGCTTCATCGCCATTCTCTAGCCTATGCAAAGTAAGCAATTTGAATTTAGTGCAAGTTAGCAGTAGTTTCTTATTGGAGTTTGAGTATTCGTTTATGCTTTTAATCTCTCATAACAGTATCTAATCGAGAGTAAATTTTGTTCATAACTATAAAGTGAACAACCACAAAGAACCATCTAACTACATTTTTACTTAAGTTTTATCCGCCAGTGCAACAATTTTTAAATCGCCCATTGCGATATTTTATTTCTCGACACCATCCATTTCAACTATTTTTAAACCACCCATAGACTTATTTTGTCACCCCAAGTAAAAAAATATATATAAATGATGAATTGTATAAGATAATGGTTGTTTAAACTTGAAGACTTTATCTTTTGTAAATTCAACAAACCCAAACAAATAACCATCTAAATACATTTGGACTTAGGTTTTATCCGCCCAGTGCAATAATTTTTAAATCGCCCATTTCAACTATTTGTAAACCACCACTGCGATAAACTTATTTTGTCACGCCAAGTAAAAAAAATATATATATGTTGATGAATTGTATAAGATAATGGTTGTTTGGGTTTAAGCCTTTATCTTTTTGTAAAGTCAACAAACACAAACAACCATCAACATAGTACTCATCACCAATTAACTATCGCATAACACCAAAGTATATATATATACAGACATAAATTCTTGACCCAACCCGATGTGGGTTTCCAAACCTAATACTTTATAATACCTTTTACAAAACTTCACTTCTCTCAATTCCGAAATCATATCTCATTCATAATCATAATATGATCATCTCACCAGTGATTGCCACTTCTTCCATTACTGTCACTAGTTCAATCAAATTTATTAAATTAAATGAGCAATCCCCTTCACTATATATCCCTGATATGTTTTTCCTAATAGTGGTGATAGCGGTGTAAAAGATTGAGAAGGGACCGGTGGGAGTATTTACGTCAAAACGAAAATTGCAACGGTCTCTTTTATTTTATTTTATTTTTTTAATTTCGTTTATATGTTTATGTGGTTTGTCAAATCTTGCATGCTAGTCACTCAGTTCTTACGAATTAAGGTAATTTGAGAATGTAGGTGGTTTGTAGTAGAAGTCGTGCGGATGTAGTAATGATGAAAGTGTTGATGTTATGAGATTGAGGTTTGTTTTCAGATGATTTAGAAGTGCGGATTGGCCACATAATATTAGGTACTCCCTCCGTCCCAAAATAATTGTCCCCCGACAAAAAACACATAGTTTAAGAAAAGTGCATTTATTACAGCTTTCTCTTTTTTACTTTTTGACAGAATGACAGTTTTACCCTTAAGTAATTAATTGAGATATTCTTTAAAGTTTGTAGTAATAATAATTTCAAACAAGGACAATATAGTAAACTTGATCAAACATTCCTTTCTATATTTAGCATGGACAATTATTTTGGGACATACAAAAAAGGAAAGGTGGACAATAAAATTGGGACGGAGGGAGTATCATTTTATAGTGTGGTTAATATTGCGAGTGAATGGTAAATCAAACTATTGTTATTTGCTAAATGTATCGAGTTAGTATTGTATTTTCCATTTAAGTGGTGCTATATGCTATCAAGTTCTGATTTTGAGTATGATCAAAGTCGAAATGTTGGACGACGATGATGATGAATTGTCTACTGAAATGCTTATTTTATTAATGATATATGGTAGTGTATGTTTGTGTGGTTTGTCATATCTTGCATGCTCAATAGTCCGTTCATGTGGAATATTTTGAGAGGTCGCATATAGGAGATTAGAACATCTTAAATGTATGCATTATTTCTATCTTTTTGCATTAAGTTAACGAAAAGGTGTCAAATTTGAGCTCCAATATTAACACTAAACATTAAACTATTTTGGAATTTTACAATATAATTAACCACATTAAAACACTATTCATACAATGAAAACTAATATTTTCCATCATATTTTTGATATCTTTATTAAAAACTAAAAATGGATTTGTATATAATGGATTTTTATGATGTAACTTTACTGAGTGAAAGCATAAATGACTTGTATAGATGTCTTATCTGTTGGTTTTATGGATATAAATTAGTTGCCTTACATGTTATTATGTGTCATGGAATTTTGATATGCGATCTTGTGACTATTTGTATAATTGTTATGATATATCCATGATGATACATGCATGTTTGTCATGGATAGTTGCTTTGATATTTATTTAAGAGAAAAGTGCAAAAATAAGCCAAAATCTTTTTTGAAGTACCTTTTGTGGTCACTTTTTAACTCAATGTCCAAAATGGTCATGCGCAACCACTCGACTCCGGAGCTCCACCCAAAATTCGCCACTGCGCAACCACTCGACTCCGCAGCTCCACCCAAAATTCGCCACGTGTCCAAATGAAAGTACAAAAAGTACAAATAATAAAAAAAAGTACAAAAAGTGCACTTTCATTTGGACACGTGGCGAATTTTGGGTGGAGCTGCGGAGTCGAGTGGTTGCGCATGACCATTTTGGACATTGGGTTAAAACTTGACCACAAAGGGGACTTCAAAAAAGATTTTGGCTTATTTTTGTACTTTTCTCTTTATTTAATTGTTAAGATATATTTATCACATGTTTATTTACGATACATCTTGAATTGGGGAAGACTCCAATTATATATATTAATGAATCAATTATGTGCACTTTGGTATATTATTAATTTTGGGTTTACGCAATCGATTCATTGATGTATGTGGCTCACTTTCAATTGAGAGAGTGAAAGCCCTAATTAATATATACATTAATTTAACGTAGACATTGATTATTAATAGGGTTTTATCGAATAAGTTACATGTGGCTACTTGTTTACACGTATAAATTGTTTATTATGTGCGCATTGTTTTTTAGTTGTTTATTTTTTATTTGATTACTTGTTTGTTTATTATGTTAGACAGTTTTAAGCAAAGGGTAATTTTGAATAGAAAAATAATACGGACTAAACAATGGTGAAATTTGATTTGTTTGAAGAGTTAAGTTTTCAATAGTTTAATTGATTGTTGATTTTGGTACAAATAGTCTGAACGGCTCACCCACTAGAACAAACTATAAATGGGTTAATAAAGGAGTGCGCACAGTCACACTGAAAGGATGTCTAAGGTTATGCTTTTACGCTTACCTGGTCCTCTGCCCTCTGTGAGTTCGATTGGAGCTACTTAGTAAGCCATAAAATGTACAAACTCATCTTAAGGGCGAATTAGTTTTAATTCCATGCGCTACTTCGGTGGTAATTACCCGAAACACTAAGTGTTTACACTTATGCAAAAGTACGGTATAATGGACGATAATTAACGCTAAATTCCTTGATTGGTGAACCCAATACCTCAATCAAAAACTTTGATAATTTGATCTTTATGAATTTGTAATAAAAAGTTTTTTATTAAATTTATGCTACACGATGAATGCATGACATCTTTGTGCATATTTGATTTGACCACATAAAATCAAAACTAGTACCCTTTTAAATTAAGTTTTATGCCCTCTAATTAAAAGGAACACTTGAAGTTGCAATTTACGTCATGACAGTACTTGGCTAGATTGTGATGGAGAGGTAAATCTCTATGTAAAGTCAGACCTTACACGGACATATTTGCAGTTTTTTAAGTTAGACACTTAAGTTGAGTAGGAAGTGAGAACTGGACTCATGGAATAAGATGGGATGAAACATGTTTATATTTGCAATAGCGTTGGAAAATATAAATCCCATAATGATCTAGGAGTTGGAAATTGTTTGCCAATTAATGTTCGGCAGATTACCTTCTTATATGCTTTCGTTACTAGCAGATCAACTGATGTAATGAAACTATGATAATTTGGATCCTAGTTTTCGAGAAAATTATATGGTTATATGTTTATATTACCGTTGGGTATATTTTATTTTCTTGAAAAGTTGTATTATCGAAAATACTAATACTTGAACTTTTTTCTGTAGAAATGGCTCAAAATAACAATAACACTAACACTGCACTAAGTTCTGCGTTCAAAAGTTTTTTTGATCGAGAAAAGTTGACTGGCTCCAAGAATTTCAATGATTGGCATCGCTCTTCGAGAATTGTCTGTAGAGTTGCTGACCGGTTGAAATATCTTTATGAACCTTGTCTGCTGAACCAACCGGACCTACATCTACTCAAGCTGAAAAGGACGCTTGGCAAATTGAGTTTAAGCGTCATAATGGTGTGGCTTGTCTTATGTTGGGAACGATGGAATCTGCTCATCAAAAGCAGTTCGAACACTATTTCCCATATAATATGCTCAATGAACTTCGAACTATGTTCGAGAAACCAGCTGCTGTCGAGATTTATGACTTGACCGATGCATTACACAGCTGTAGGCAGGGAGAGGGTAAACCCCTAAGTGCTAATGTATTGGAAATGAAAGGTTACATGGACCAATTAAAAGCAATTGACAAAACTTATGATGATGACATGGCTGTGAATCTAATTAATAGATCCCTTAACAAGGATTTTAATGGCTTTGTTAGAAACTTCAATATGCACTGCGTGGGGAAGACAGTTACTGACCTACACGCATTGCTTATTGATTATGATAAAGGGTTACCTCAAAAAGTTCCTACCTCCCAGGTACGGGCTATTCAAGGGGGAAGGATAAATAAGCCAAAACCGCAGCGTGCGAACAACAAGAAGGGGAAGGGAAAATTGAAAGTTAATAAAGGTAAAAATGTTATGGCCTATCAACCACAACCCAAGAAGTACCCTACTCCTAGGAAGGAAAATCCTAAAAAGGATCAAGCATGCCACCACTGCAAGAGCGTTGGGAATTGGAAGAGAAACTGTGCTCTCTATCTTGATGAATTGCGGGCAAATAAGATGAAGTACGACGGGTCCTCGGGCGCCGGTTCTTCTGGTAATTTATTTGTCATTGAATTACTTACTCTAAATCATAAAAATTCCTGGGTATATGATACGGGATGTGGTATTCACATTTTTAATACACTGCAGGGATTTAGAGTGGAGAGGAAGCTAGCCTATGGGGAGCAATATATGCACGTGGGCAATGGGGCACATGCAGCCGTTGAAGCCATAGGAACGTTTAGTTTAGTATTGCCTTCGGGCTTAGTACTGTTATTGAACAATTGTCATTACGCATACTGTTTCCTTTTCAGTTTTGTTGGATGATGGTTTTACTCATACTATTTCACATAATGTAATTTCTGTTTCTTTAAATGGTGTATTTTATTTTAAAGCAATTACTGTGAATGGTGTGTTTGAAATTGATGTGATTGGAAATGAATCTAACAATAATAATAATTCGATGTTTAGCATCAATAAGAAGATAAAGTTAGACTTGAATTCTTCTTATCTTTGGCATTATAGACTTGCTCATATAGGCAAGGCTCGCATGCATTAGTTGCAACAAGAAGGGCTTTTGCAAAATATCAATGATGAATCATTTGATAAATGTGAGTCATGCATATCTGGGAAGATGACGAAGAAACCTTTTCATAGCAATATGGAGAGGGCTTCTGATCTACTTGGTCTTATTCATACTGATGTGTGTGGACCACTTAGACATGTGTCAAAAAGAGGTGCTAGCTACTTCTTAACCTTTACTGATGATTTATGCCGTTATGGTTATGTTTATTTACTTAAACATAAACATGAGGTGTTCTATCCGATAGAGGAGGCGAGTATCTAAGCCAAGAGTTTAAAGATTACTTAGATGAGAATGGAATTGTCCAGAATCTCACTTCTCCATATACTCCACAACAAAATGGTGTATCTGAGAGAAGAAATTATACATTGTTGGACATGATACGATCTATGTTTAATCTTACCACTCTACCCTTATCCTTTTGGGATTATGCTTTGGAATCAGTTGTTCGCATTCTAAATATGGTTCCCACAAAGAAGGTTGATAAGACACCATATGAAATATGGCATGGTAAAGCTCCTAACCTATCTTATTTAAAGGTTTGGGGTTGCGAGACGTATGTTAGACGTGACTCAGCAGATAAACTCCAACAAAGATCTGTAAAGTGCATCTTCGTAGGATACCCTAAGGAAATTATGGGTTACTACTTTTACTATCCAACTGAAAATAAAGTAATTGTTGCTAGGTATGGAGATTTTCTTGAAAGTGATCTCGTATCTCAAGAATTCAGTGGGAGAGTTTATGATCTGGAAGATGATCAAGAAGATGCATTACCTTTTGAAAACATTAACGTACTTCCGATAGAACCTGATAGTCTGGGTCCTCCACCAGAAGTTGAAGTGATTCCCGTTCGTAGATTCGTAAGGACTACGCGTGCACCTGAACGTCTATGTCTTAACGTAGAGGTTGAGGAAACTATGTTAGGAGATCTCGGAGAGCCTACTAGTTATAAAGCTGCCATGGCAAGTCCTGATAAGGACAAATGGCAAGTTGCAATGAATGGGGAAATGCATTCCATGAGAGAAAATGAAGTCTGGGAAGAGGTCGATTTACCTCAAAACGCCAAGGCGGTTGGAAGTAAGTGGCTCTATAATATTAAGACTGACATGGATGGCAATATACACGTCTATAAAGCTCGTCTAGTTGCGCAAGATTTTACTCAAACTTATGGCATTGATTACGAGGAGACCTTTTCTCCTGTAGCGGACATTAGAGCTATTAGAATTCTCATAGCTATAGCAGCATACTATGACTATGAGATATGAAAAATGGATGTCAAAACCGCCTTCTTGAATGGTCGATTAGATGAAGACATCTATATGAAGCAACCTGAGGGGTTCATGAATCCACAATTTCCAAACCGTGTATGCAAACTTCAAAGGTCCATTTATGGATTGAAGCAAGCATCTAGGCAATGGAATAAGAGATTTGATGAAGAAATCAAAAAGTATGGATTTATTCAAAATCTTGATGAGCCATGTGTATATCACAAAGTTAGTGGGAGTGATGTAATTTTCCTAATTCTTTATGTTGATGACATATTAATTATGGGAAAAGACATTCCAAGTTTGCAAAGTGTTAAGGCATATCTTAGGAAGTGTTTTTCCATGAAGGATTTAGGAGAAGCTGCATACATTCTGGGAATCAAGATCTACCGCGATAGGTCAAAGCGGTTAATTGGTTTAAGTCAAAGCACTTACATTGATAAAATATTGAAGAGATTCAATATGCAAAATTCCAAGAAAGGATATTTGCCGATGGAAGTAAAGCATGGCTTGTGTAGCGATATGTGTGCTTCAACACCTGCTGAGGTGGCACGCATGCAGAAAGTTCCTTATGCTTCGGCTGTAGGATCTATTATGTATGCTGTGAGATGCACAAGGCCAGATGTGGCGTTCGCTCAAAACATGACCAGTCGATATCAACAAAATCCGGGTGAACTTCACTGGACTGCTGTTAAACATATTCTAAAGTATCTGAGGAATACGAAAGATATGTTTTTAGTGTATGGTGGAAATCCAGACACAGAGCTTGGTGTTACAGGTTACTGTGATGCGTCCTGGCAGTGTGATAAAGATGATACGAAGTCTCAGACGGGTTATGTCTTTGTCATCAATGGAGGAGCAGTTGACTGGAAGAGCAAGAAGCAGAGTACTATTGCGATGTCTGCGACAGAAGCCGAATACATAGCTACTTCGGAAGCTGCAATGGAGGCTGTTTGGATTAGGAAATTCATTTCCGTGCTTGGTGTTATGCCTTCAATTGAATCACCTATTGATATGTATTGTGACAATTCTGCTGCAATCATATTTGCCAATGAACCTGGAGTCATGAAGGGCACCAGACATTTTCTACGGAATTATCACTATGTTCGGGAACAAGTCCGCGAAGGTGAAATTAATCTATTAAAAGTTCACACAGATGATAACTTAGCTGATCCTTTCACTAAGGCTTTAGCTAAAGACAAGCTTATTGGACTTGCCAATGGAATTGGACTTCGTTTAGATAATAGTTTCATGCATAACTGTGATTAGTATTTGGATAAAGGATATTGTAAAACATTTATTATTTTGATGAAATAAAGTTTGGATTATATTTATTTTCATTTATAATATTTTTGTCCTATATTTGCATGTTTAATCCGTGAATAACTAAGTTATTCTAAATGTCCGTTGTCGATTAATGATATGAGAGTATCATTAAACTAAGACAAATCTGAGAGATGTGGTAGAATATACTTGAAAGTATATTGATGAGAATGCATACCAATTTCGGATGATATTCAATGAATTGAATATACGACTTATCCCAACTACATAATTTACTTTGTGGATATTGTTATAAGTAAATTATGAATAGTTATCCTCAGATTTGAGATACCAGATAAGTGTCATGAATGTAGTGCATTTCTGTGGAGCAACTTAACGCTATACGTAACTGGTAGTCATAAGGGTTGTTTTCAGAAATGTTACAAAGTTTGTGGGTTATTCTTGTAGTCAAGATAGAATTTGTTCCTTCAAATTTATTCGGAGTTTAATACTGCTGGGCCCCTCGTAGGGTTGACAAGATGTTTGTGCGGCCGCACCCAAAATATCCCCTAAATATGTTTAGAAGATTTGGTAACCTTCGTCAATCACTTACAACGAGAAACATAATAGTTTTATAAAGAATGACTTAATTCCATATCTTTATTTAACGTGGTATTAGAAACAAAAGGATAATAATAATGAGAAATCATTAAAAGGTTTTCCAGGAGCCTTACTCGAGTTGTACTAGAGGCATCGAAGTGTTGCTAGACGCTAACCGATGTGATCACTGTATTAAGATATATCCAAGTGGGAGCTGTTGGTTTTATGGATATAAATTAGTAGACGTGAGTTAGGATCGAACTCGAGACCACGGGATTGCACACTTTACGTATGAGAATTAAAGTTAAATAATTAAATATAAATGTTGTATTTATTTATTAATTAAATGAAATAACTAACGGACGTTAAGTAATTAATGTAATGGACTAACGGGCGTTAAATGTATTTGGAAAAGGACTAAATTGTAAAAGTTTGGAAGGTTCCGGAATCCCTTTGGGATACCCAAACCGATCGGCCAAATGGAGGACCCAAACCCAATCCAACTTTGACTCAAACTTGTTCACCAAGTTTGCTTGAGTATATATCAAAACAAATGGTGTTTGTAAATTATCTCTAGTGCTCATTAGCTAAACCCTAAATTGTTTGTGTGTGTTTTTGCTCTGAAAACCGGTCGACCACTTTTGTGGGTGTCGATCCTCAAACTTTTCCACATCAAGTTATTTGATTTGATAAAACTAGCATTACTTTAATTCGGTTTAGTACGTGTGTACAAGAAAGTAGTAATAACACAATATTGTTATTATTCTTGGATTGAATTACAAAACGGTGAGGGGTCATTCACATAATCCTAATTAAATCAAATTAGGGTTCTTCCATTGCTAGTTTGTGGATTTGATTCTTGTTTGGCTAGAATCAAGTAAGGTACGCATATTCTTCTTATGTTAATTAATTATTCGTTAATAAATCCTATACGCTTCCGCATGTGTTCTTTGATGTTTTGTAATTATTTATTGATTGTCATGTTATCTAATTCCAACATTATCATACCGATATGTGCCACCTCCGGTTAAGCTATAAGGACAACATGATTATAACATGATTATAACACTAGATGAATTTCATATTTATAACACTATTTTTAACTTTTTTAACGTTAAATTATGATTCAGTGCATGTATTAGAGTATAACATATTTAGTGCAAGAATATTAACCAATTTGACCTTTTATCTTTATAAATTACTAGTTATAATACCCGTGCATGCACGGAGTTTTGATAAAAGAAATTATTATGTATTAATACTAAATATTGTGTTTTTACAGGTAATTGTATATAATTATATAGTTATAAGTTTCATGCACGCACGAAGTTTACACATAAATCAAATTTATTTTTAACATTTTAGTTCAGTATATACACATATAAGAATTTGCCCATGAAAATTGTGATATAAGCACAACTAATACTTATGCACGAGTTTTTCATTATGCATTAATATCCATTAGAATTTGGTAAAATGTTTGTAAAAATTTCTGTTAGGTAACTCAAGAATTTAATTTTATTTAACCGACAAAGATGTTGATGTTGTTATTTAAATTTCACTAGATATTATGTTGTACACATGATGCAAGTTTAATAGCACATAATGAGCGTTGATAAAGTTAAATTCTACTCCTAAAGTTTTAAAAAATCTTTTTCTAGATATCCTTATATAAATAAATAAGAATTACATGAGTCATTGTTATAAGTACAATCAGGTATATTTATTTTTATATTAAAGTAACATGTGCTTACAATTCGATAATTATATTCCCGTTTTCAGTAATTTAGTCGTATTTAAAATGTAAACTCGTGTCCACATAGGTTAAACTTTTAAAAATGAAATAAATGAGTACTTATTGAACGTAAATAGTAAAAAATCGATACTTATAATCTTATGCAAATTTATATGTTGTTATTTTAAAACAACATATACATTGTATTTTTTAAGATATAAACTATAAAGGGTATAAATTATAAGGGGGTATTTGTTTATAGGGTGAAGGCTGAATATACGTAACAAACTTTTCTCAAATTACCCAATATACGTAACATACTTATTTTAATCTCCGCATACGTAATATACTTTTAAATTTTTACCAATATACGTAATATTGACAGGTTACCACTTTAAAAAGTTACAATAATGGTCCCTGCCGTTTGCGTTGGCTTTCACCGTTAGTCCTTTGACATTTTTTCACTTAAAAAAATTACAGTAATGGTCCATGTGGTTTGCTTTGACTTTCACCGTTAGTCCTTTAACTTTCATCTTTTTCATACACGTTTTTATACATGTTTTTAAACATGTTTTTACACACGTTTTTATATACATTTTTTTACACATTTTTATACACTTTTTTTACACGTTTTTATACACGGTTTTATTTACGTTGTTTTACACGTTTTTATACACGCTTTTCAAAAACATTTTATATACGTTTTTTACACAATTCTATGCACGTTTTTATATACGGTTGTATATACGTTTTTCACACGTTTTTATACACGTTTTTTTTACATGTTTTTATACACGTTTTTTAAACATTTTTATACACGTTTTTATGCACTTTTTTATACACGGTTTTATGTACCTTTTTTTGCACGTTTTTATACATATTTTTAAAAAACGTTTTTATATACGTTTTTTACACGATTTTATGCACGTTTTTATACACGGTTTGATTTGACTTTTACCGTTAGTCCTTTGAATTTCATCTGTTTCATACACATGTTTTACAAATTTTTATACATGATTTTTACATGTTTTATACACATTTATACACCTTTTACACACGTTTTTATACACGTATTTTACACACGTCTTTATATACGTTATTTTACATGAATATATGCATGTTTTTTAAACACAGTTTTATATACGTTTTTATACATGTTTTTTACACATGTATAAAAACAAGTATAAAAATGTGTGTGAAAAACGTGTATAAAAATGTGTAAATAACGTGTATAAAAGCGTGCATAAAATCGTGTAAAACACGTATATAACAACGTGTGTAAAAAGGTGTATAAAAACGTGTATAAAACATGTAAAAATCATGTATAAAAATGTGTAAAAAATGTGTATGAAACAGATGAAAGTCAAAGGACTAACGGTAAAAGTCAAATCAAACCAAAGGGATAATTATTATAACTTTTTTAAGTGAAAAAATGTCAAAGGACTAACGGTGAAAGCCAACGCAAACGACAGGGACCATTATTGTAACTTTTTAAAGTGGTAACCTGTCAATATTACGTATAT
Source organism: Chrysanthemum seticuspe (assembly GCA_019973895.1). NCBI lineage: Eukaryota > Viridiplantae > Streptophyta > Magnoliopsida > Asterales > Asteraceae > Chrysanthemum > Chrysanthemum seticuspe. Next base: position 341,332,300 of record BPTQ01000005.1, on the reverse strand, counting down.
TGGTAAAGATTTGAAAGTATATTACGTATGCGGAGATTAAAATAAGAATGTTACGTATATTGGCAAATTTGAGAAAGTTTGTTACGTATATTCAGCCTTCACCCTTGTTTATAATCCAAAGTTATTAAAAAACATAAAGGCTTATAATATTAAACTTAACTCTATAAATTTTAAAAAAATTCAACCACTAAAGTTTTATTAATTACCTTCTTTTTTTTTAAGTTTTTGTTCTCACAAATTTGACACCTATACTTTTTTGTTTTTTTTATCAACCAAATTATTCTACAAAATTTATTAAAGTTTAACCAAAATCAATTTAATTTTGACTTTTATTAACCAATCACATCACATGATTTTGCTTACGTGGAAAAATACGTATATAGTAAAAAAAAATTGATACTTATAATCTTATGCAAATTTATATGTTGTTATTTTAAAACAACATATACATTGTATTTTTTAAGATATAAAATATAAAAGGTATAAAGTATAAGGGGGTATTTGTTTATAATCCACAGTTATTAAAAAACATGGATGTTTATAATATTACACTTAACTCTGTATAATTTTTAAAAATTCAACCAATAAAGTTTTATTAGTTACCTCCTCTTTTTTAAAGTTTTTATTTTCACAAATTTAACACATATATTTTTATTGGTTTTTTTTATCAACCAAATTTCTCCACCAAATTTGTTAAAGTTTGACCAAAATCAACTTAATTTTGACTTTTATTAATCAATCACATCACACGATTTTGCTTACGTGGCAAAATCGAGCTCTCCTATTGGCCCAATTGATTTTACAATAAGAATGAATTAACAAAATCACTCCGAAATAATATAATTCCTTTATTATATAATAGATAATATTACTAATTACTATATTTAAATTGTAGTCACAACACCACGCAAGCACCCTATTTTTATATCAACTAATAGTTATTGTTTAAAGTTATCTTAACAACACTAAATTTATTGCCACAAAAAATGTAATGTATAGTCAAAAAACATAGCTTGTCGAAAAGTTTAATTACAGGTTACCCGTTGACAGCATGGCACACGTAATGCCTTTAGTTTTTAAAATAAATTAATTAAGAAATTTGTACAAGTTATTCGACATATGTCTTATACGCGATTATGATAACATTATAAGTTTAATTACAGGATAATCGTTGACCGCATTGCACAAGTAATGTCTTTTATTCTTAAGAATAGAAAATTCTAATGCCTTTTGTTCTTAAAAATGGAGAATTAAGAATTTGTTCAAGTTAATCACATACTTTCTTATATGTGATTATTATAACCACACTTATTGTCTTATACACGATTATTATAATCGCAAATATGCCAGATAACGGCTAACATGACACTTACTCCAATTTATTAGTTCTTAAAAATCAAAAATTCTAATGCCATTAGTTCTTAAAAATAAAAATTATGAATTTGGGCAAGATAACGGCTAACATGACACTTACTCCAATTTATTAGTTCTTAAAGTTAAAAAATTAAAATTTTATTCGAAATATGTCTTATACGCGATTATGATAACATGATAAAATTAATTACAGGATAGTCGTTGACCGCATTGCACAAGTAATGCCTTTTGTTCTTAAGAGTAGGAAATTCTAATGCCTTTAGTTCTTAAAAATAGAAAATTAAAAATTTGTTCAATTAATCGCATACTTTCTTATATGTGATTATTATAACAACACTTATTGTCTTATATGCGATTATTATAACCGCAAATATGACAGATAACGGCTAACATGACACTTACTCCAATTTATTAGTTCTTAAAAATCGAAAATTCTAATGTCATTAGTTCTTAAAGATAAAAAATTATGAATTTGTGCAAGATAAGGGCTAACATGACACCTACTGCAATTTATTAGTTCTTAAAGTTAAAAAATTAAAATTTTGTTTGACATATGTCTTATACGCGATTATGATAACATCATAAATTTAATTACAGGATAGCCGCCGACCGCATTGCACAAGTAATGCCTTTTGTTCTTAAGAATAGGAAAACCTAATGCCTTTAGCTCTTAAAATTAGAAAATTAAGAATTTGTTCAAGTTAATTGCATACTTTCTTACATGTGATTATTATAACCACACTTATTGTGTTATACGCGATTATTATAACCGAAAATTTGACAGATAAGGGCTAACATGACACTTGCTCCAATTTATTAGTTCTTAAAAATCGAAATCTCTAATGCCATTAGTTCTTAAAAATAAAATATTGTGAATTTATGCAAGATAACGGCTAACATGACACTTAATATAATTTATTAGTTCTTAAAGTTACAAAATTAAAATTTTGTGCGAGCTAAAAATAAAAAATTCTAATGCCTTTATTTCTTAAAATTTAAGAATTTATGTGAGTTAACTTCTTACTGTCATAATGTGTGATTATTATAACCGCAAATATGGCAGGCAACAGCTAACATGACACTTACCCTAATTGATTAGTGTAAATTTTGTTCGACATATGTCTTATACGCGATTATGATAACATCATAAAACAAAAAAGTCATTTGCTTTTCGTTGACTTTTTCTCCCAATATTCACTTCCCCATGGCGATTTCAGGTACTGCTCATAACCAAATCCAAATTAAACCATTTTTAATCCACCAAATTTCAATTACTTTAATATCATCAAATTAACCCAGCTTTCACCAACTATTTGATAAAATGTCTCTTTAAGCAAAACCCATTTTCTCGTGTCTTTTTTTAAATTTTGTTTAATTTGCTTAGCAATTTGTGTGTTGATGGAGGAGAATTCGGGAGAGGGGGATCTAAGTTCGCTATTGTCTAAAATTACTGATAAGATAAAGAATATGGAAGGTCAAGGTGGCAATACCAATGTGCAGTCAGTGTTGGCCTTTATAACGGGATCTATGGTCTAAACGTTTCAATCACAAGTATACCGAATGAATATTGTGCAAAGATTAAGTAAACTGTAAATATGTCTTTGTAATAATCAAATATGTCATCTATCTTTACAAACGAATGTACTGTCTATATATAGTAATGAAAGGGTACGTTTGAACCATTGTGTCGGTTCTATGATTTAGAGCAGTTATTGGTAACTGCTATATGGCGGTTGTAACTGCTTTGTTGACTTTTCTTTATGGTTGACTTTTGTTGACCGGGTCATATGGGTTGACTGTTGGGTCGATGTGATTAAATCAATATTCTCCCCCTTAATCACAATCGGCTTGCTTTAGATCTTTGACTCCAATTAGTTGTCTCATGGTGAGGAATCTGATCTTCGGTAATGCCTTCGTCAGTATGTCAGCCTTCTGAAATTCTCCACTTATGAATTCGACTTGTAGGTCTTCTCTTTCGACGCATTCTCTTATAAAGTGGTACTTTATGTCAATGTGCTTACTTCTTCCGTGGAATACGGGATTCTTCATTAGTTCGATGGCGGACTTGTTGTCGACCAGTATTGTAACTTTTTCTTCTTCCGTGTGTGTAAGCTTGCTAAGCAGTCTTTTTAACCATAATGCTTGTGTTGCTGCTGCTGTTGCTGCAATGAATTCGGACTCACATGATGATAGAGCTACCGTGGCTTGTTTTTGTGTACTCAGCTGATTGGTGATTCACCGTAGTAGAAGATAATTCCAGTAGTGCCTTTGCCTTCTTGAGTGTTAACTCCGTAGCTGCTGTCACTATAACCTTGTATCTGTTTTCTTCCATTGTACTTGTAGGTGATTCCATAATCTTTTGTTCCTTTAACGTAGCGTAGTACTTGCCTTATAGCTTTCATGTGTTGTTCCTTTTCTTCTTGCATAAAACGACTAAGTAATCCAACGGAGTAACTTAAGTCGGGTCTTGTATGTAACAAGTATCGTAAGCATCCAATCAAGCTTCTATATTCAGTTGAGTTGACCGTTGTTTCTTCAGTGTTCTTTGTTAGTCTTGTTCCTGGATCCATAGGTATTAAAGTTTCGTTGCAGTCTAGCATTCCAACTTCTTTTAGGATCTTGCTTGCGTAGGCGGATTGCTTTATTGATATGTCACCTCCAGTTTGTGTGACTTCAATTCCTAAGTAGTAGGATAGTAATCCTAGGTCACTCATTTCGAATTTCTCTTCCATTTGAGCTTTGAACTTGTCTATTTCTTTCTTTGGTGTACCAGTGATGATTAAATCATCCACATAGACTCCTACTAGAAGTATTGAGTCTTTTGACTTCTTTGTGTAGACAGCTTGTTCTAAAGCGCACTTCTTGAAATCTAAGGACTTCAAGGTATTATCTAACTTTATGTTCCATGCACGTGGTGCTTGTCTTAATCCGTATAGAGCTTTTATCAATCTGTAGACTTTTCCATTTTCTTTTATAAATCCTTCGGGTTGTGTAACATACACTTCTTCTTTTAAGTCTCCATGCAGAAATGCAGATTTGACGTCTAGGTGATGTACTTCCCATTTGTTATTAGCAGCTATGGCTAATAGTAATCGGACTGTTTCCATACTTGCTACAGGTGCAAAGACTTCTTCAAAGTCTATGCCATGCTCTTGTATGTAGCCTTTTTCTACTAGTCTAGCTTTATGCTTGACTATATTTTCATTAGCATCTTTCTTGGTCTTGAATACCCACTTTAATCCAATGGCTTTTTGTCCTTTTGGTAGTGTGGTTAGTTCCCATGTATTGTTTCTATTGATGGAATCTAATTCGACCTTCATTGCTTCGATCCATTTTTGATCGTTTGATGCTTCCTTGTAATTCTTTGGTTCATCTTCAGCTAGTAATAAATGCTCGGGTAAAACTTCCTCGGTGTTTTCATATAGATCATTCAATGTTCTAAAACCTTGTAGTGGTGTATGATCAAAGTCTGGATGTAGATTCCGGGTTGCAATTGAGTTACTTTGATTGGTTGAATGTCTTGAGGTAGTTGGTGTAATTTGAGTATTTATTCGTGATAAAATTGTAGATGGTGTGCGAAATGTTTGTGAGGGTGACTCATTTGCTGATGTTTCATATTCATGATCATCGTTTGCAGGGATATCATCGTCTTCTTCATCTGGTTGGTTTTCGTTTTCCTGATGTTCATCTGTGGCTTCAAGGTTTTCGACTTTGAAGTCAAACCATTCGGGTTCATCATTGGTGTGTTCATCTAGGTAATCTTTCCAGTCCCATGCTTCATCCTCCTTAAACTTCACATCTCTACTAACACATATTCTTTGTGTTGTTGGATCAAACAATCTATAAGCTTTTGATCCTTGTTCGCTTCCTAAGTATACCATTTTGTTACTTCTATCATCTAACTTTGTCAGATGTTGTGATGGTACCTTTGCATATGCTATGCAGCCAAAAACTCTTAAACTTTCTAAGTTTGGCTTTTTCATCTTAATTGCTTCATATGGAGTAATGTCTTCTAAAGCTCTTGTAGGAACGCTGTTTAGAATATATATAGCGTGTCTAACAGCTTCAGCCCAAAAGTTTTGTGGCATGTTAGTTGCTTTCATCATGCATCTCGTAGTTGACATGATTGTCCTATTTCTTCGTTCTACAACTCCATTTTGTTGTGGTGAGTAAGGTGCGGTTAGTTGTCGTGCTATGCCGTTTTCTTTGCAGTATTGAGTGAATTCGTTAGATGTGAATTCTCCTCCACGATCAGTTCTTAACATTTTCAATGTTATCCTTAGCTCCTTCTCTATTGTTTCTTTGTATTCCTTGAAAGTACCGAAAGCTTGATCTTTCGTACTTAGGAAATACGCCCACATATATCTTGAGTAGTCATCTACTAACAAGAATATATATTTCTTTCCAGATGGTGTTGGTGGTGTTATTGGTCCACATAAATCTCCGTAAACTAAATCTAATGGTGATGTTGATCTAGTTTTTGCTTTCTTGGGAAATGGTGCTCTGCTGTGTTTACCAACTAAACAAACATCACAAATTTGTGTTGTATGTTTAATGGCAGGTATTCCTTGAACTAACTCTCTTTGAGTCATAGATTTTAATGATTCAAAGTTGAGGTGTCCTAATCTTGCGTGCCATAACCAAGTGTTGTCACTTAAATTTGCTAGTAAGCAAACAGGCGTGCCTATCTTCAGACTTGCTTTGTATAGACGGTTTCTTTGTCTTGTGACTCTCAAGAAGATTTTGTTGTCCATGTCATAAAGTCGTAGTTCATCGTCGTCCATTACAACTTTACAACCTATTTCGGTAAATTGTCCAAGGCTCAATAAATTGTTTTTCAAGCTAGGAATGTAATAGACTTGAGATATGATTCTTTGTTTCTCGTCTTCACATTCTAATAGGATTGAACCTTTTCCTTTAATCTCTACATGAGATCCATCTCCGAATCTTACTTTTCCACTAACGTTCTCATCTAGTTCTTTAAAGTGTTCTATTATTCCAGTCATATGGTTACTAGCTCCATTGTCTAAGTACCATTGACTGTCAACACTTGTCTCTTTATATCCTACATCTTCTTCGTGTAGCGAGACCTTTTGATCTTTTAGCTTTGTTACATGTGGGTCTTCTAATATTGCCATTAATAAGGTAGGTTCTAAGTCCTCCTCGACAAGATTAGATTGCATACTAGTGTTTGGTTTTGTATAACACTTAGATGCATAGTGACCAGTCTTATTGCACTTGTAACATCTAACTTTGCTAAAGTCAATATTCTGTTTGTTGAAGTGATTGTGAGTGTTTTCTCCATCCTTCTTCTCGTGGTTATTTTTATCGTGGTTCTTCCATCCTTTATATCTTCCACGTCCACGTCCTCTGAAATTTTTCCCTCTATTGTCATGTCGTGTGAACATCAGTTTGTCTTGACTGTCCACTTGTTTTCCTTTCTTAAACTTAATCCTCTCTTCGTAGGTCTTAAGTCTTCCTATCGCCTCTTCTAATGTCATTTCACTTAGATCGGAATATTGTTCTATAGATGCGACTATTTGCAGATACCTTTCGGGTACAGCATTTAGTAGTTTCCGTACTAAGGTTTCATCTTCTATTGTGTGTCCTAGACTAGCGGCTTTGTTTACGAGTGTTGTAAGTTTTGTGGTGAAGGTGTCAACTGTTTCATCTTCCTTCATATATAACATCTCAAATTCGGATTTGAGTGTTTGTAATCTTGCTTGTTTAACTCTGTCTTCGCCAACGTGTCTAGTTTTCAAAGCATTCCAAATGTCTTTTGCGGTTTTGTGCTTTTTATTATTTGAAGTAATTGTTCTTCGGGTAAGGCTTGGTAAAGGAAAGCAATAGCGGTTTTTTCCTTTTTCTTATCTGATTGAGTCGTTTCAGTCGGCTCAATTGTTTCCCATAAACCATTCGCTTCGAGAATGATTTGCATTCGAATTGCCCATAATGAGTAATTCGCGGGCTTCAGGATTGGGCATTGAAATTGGGGTGTACTATTCGAAGTGTTAGTACTAGGTTCCTTTTTACCACTGTCTTTCGTCATATTTTAAAATGACAAATAAATCTCCAATAAAGAATTTTAACACAAAGTGTATATATAAAAATTCTTTTCTTAAACTGAGCTCTTAATGTTTTATCTTCCTCAAATGGGTGTAAAACTTTTCTAGGTATAGTTTTAACAATTTTTAAACTATCCTCAGAGATTATAAAATTTAAACTGAATAACCTAAGGTTAATTACTCCTTACAAATTATTCCTGGTTAGTATTCTAAGTAGTGTAAAACTAGGTTAGATATACTAAACAAAATATGATAAGATTTTAATAATATTTTAAAATAACTTATCAATCTAAAAACTGTATATATCAAAATATATAATGTAAAATAAAGTGGTTTTGAAAACTTTGGAACCTGGAGGGGTTGATGGTTTAACCCGATGCCTTAACTAAAAATAAAATCCTGTTTCTGGCCCTTTTTCTGTACACGTGTCCCTTTATAACCCTTTATATCTCCTTTTGAGATATCACACACGCGTATAACTTTTTTGAGATACTGCCCCTTTTTATTCAGTATCCTCTCTCTCTTCAGAAGATATCTTATATCTTCTTCTTCCTTCTTCTCCAATATACACCGACGGTTCTCCGGCCTCTTTGTTTATGATGGCTGTGGTTTTACCGTCCTTTTCTGTCTCCGGTGTGGTGTTCTTGTGCGACCACCAATATCCTCCAATTTGAAATCTAGGGTTTCGGATTAATTGGGGGTTTTCTGATCCGTGAGAATTTTTACGATTGGAGTTTGCTAATGAATCAATTGGGGTTTTCAATTGATCCTTCTGGGCTTGATTCCGTTTAAGAACAGGTGTGTTTGTTCTAATTCGAATCTTTGATTTTGTGCCCTAATGATGACACTCGTATTTGTTTTATTTCGGAATCAAATATTTAAACGATTATGTTCGTTTTTTCTGATCCTGTTTGGATTGGGTAATGAAACTGGTTTCGGAAAATTTTTGCGAGTTTGATTTGTTGCCGGGTTGTGAGTAATCACAAAGTGATTATACCCCTGTTGCGACAAACGTTGAGATACAAAAATGACGTCGGGATTTGTATTCTTAGCGATTTGCAAAAAAAAATTTATATCGAAACTGGTTCTGTTTTTGATTCTGGAACTTGTACGAGTCTGGGTAAATGATGATTGTTGGTTGAAAAACCAGTCCGCTACAATTGTTGGCCTTTATAACGGGATCTATGGTCTAAACGTTTCAATCACAAGTATACCGAATGAATATTGTGCAAAGATTAAGTAAACTGTAAATATGTCTTTGTAATAATCAAATATGTCATCTATCTTTACAAACGAATGTACTGTCTATATATAGTAATGAAAGGGTACGTTTGAACCATTGTGTCGGTTCTATGATTTAGAGCAGTTATTGGTAACTGCTATATGGCGGTTGTAACTGCTTTGTTGACTTTTCTTTATGGTTGACTTTTGTTGACCGGGTCATATGGGTTGTGATGGGTTGACTGTTGGGTCGATGTGATTAAATCAATAGTCAGAATCAATAGTTAAGGAAGTTGTACAAGAACAAGACAAGATGGAGGTGCAAGCTGAATCAGTTGTTAATGTTCAAGTAAAAGACGATGATATTATAATGGTTAAGGAGTCGACTTTTAATGCAACCCCACGGAAACAAGCTTCGTTTGCAAGTATGCTAAATTCGGAGAAACCTATTCAGAAGGTGAATTTTAGAAGAGTTGATACTGTTGGTGCCATGGATGGGGAGTTTGAAGCCTTGATACCCGCGTCCTTAGTTATGGAGGTAAATGAACGCCTGAGTAATTCAATTTATGGATACTTTATAGGCAAAAGAATTGCTTTTCCCGTAGTCGAGAATTATGTGTTTAATGCGTGGGCAAAGTATGAAATTCTAAAAATAATGATGAATGTGAAAGGATTCTATTTCTTTAAGTTCTCGAATGAAAAAGGTGTTGAAGATGTGTTGGAAAATGGTCCTTGGATGATAAGAACGGTTCCCATTATCATTGATAAGTGACACCATCGTCTAACTTAACAAAGGAAAATCGCACAAGTGTCCCGTTGTGGGTCAAGTTGCATGATGTACCTCTACCCGCGTTTACTGCCGATGGTTTGAGTGTCATTGCATCTAAAATTGGTAACCCACTAATGCCAGACTCATACACTAGTACTATGTGTAATGAGTCGTGGGGTAGGAGTTCGTATGCAAGAGAAATGATAGAGATTACATCAGAGATTGAGTTAAAAGAATGAGTTGTTATAGCTGTTCCTACTCTTGATGGAGAGGGGTATAAGTGCGAAAAGGTGTTTGTGGAATACGAATGGAAGCCTCCACGCTGCTCCACTTGCAAGATATTTGGTCACTCATGTGACTCGTGTCCTAAAACTGTGAAAGGAGTGCCTAAACGACCATTGGAAAATAATGATGACGGTTTTCAAGTGGTAAAAGGGAAGAATAAAGGTAAGAAATAGAATGAAAAAGGTGTTCAGGTGAAACCAAAGACTACAATTAGGTACCTTCTTGTTAGCAGGAATAATAGAACCACTAATGCAAATAAAGATAAAGATGTTATTAAAACATCTAATGCCTTTGAGGTGTTGGATTAAGAAGGTACGAGTGGGAGTATGAAAGAGGGAATAAGTGGGACGAAAGTGAATGAGGAAGTCAATGTGAGCAGTAGTAAAGAAGGGTTTCATGATGTGCATGAGGGGTATGAAAGTGATGATGTAGAAACTGTTTTGACGAAAGTGTTGAGTTTCAAAATACATCAAAATCTAATGCAAAAAAAAGGGCAAGCACTCTTGCTGGAAAGGTTTCCGATGTATAGTATAGCGACGTGGAATATTAGGGGTTTGAACCGTGCCCCTAAACAAAATGAGGTTCGTCAGGTAATCAACGAAAATAATTTAAATGTGTGTGCAATTCTTGAATCGCATGTTATGTAAGCTCTATGCCTATGTAACGGGCTGAGATATGAGATTTCACTCATATCCATTGTACTTAAACGTTTATTTGGTTAATATATTTACCAGGGTGCAGGATTACTCCCCTTTACCCAAAAAATACATATTACCTTTTACAAAATGTACACTATCCTCACTTCGCTCAATTCCGCAATCATATCTCATGCGTAAATCATAATTATCTCACAGGTGACCACCACCTTCTTTCGTTACCGTCAGTGAGAGTCGAATCGAAATAATTAAAATAAATGAGCAAAATTCACTATATATCCCTGATATTTTTTTGCGAATGGTGGTGATGGCCGTGTATAAGATGGAGGAGGGTATGGCGGGAGTATTTACGTCAAAGCACGAAAATTGCAATGATCTCTTTCAATTTTTTTTTTATTTCGTTTTCTAATATATGTTTATGCGGTGTATCATATCTTTCATGCTCGTCACTCAGTTCTTATGAATTAAGTCAATTTGAGAATGTAGGTGGTTTGTAAGAGAAGTCATGTGGATGTAGTAATGATGAAAGTGTTGATGCGTAATTTACGTGTCTTGATGTCAAGAGATTGAGGTTTGTTTTCAGATGATTTAGAAGTGCGGTTTGGCCACATCGAATTCAGTATCTTTTATAATCCTGTTTATATTGCGAGTGAATGCCACTCAAGCAATTACCAGCTTTTATAGCATTGTGTAATAGACGATGTACACTCGGACACAACACACACAAGCACTCAACAATGGTCTTCAACACCGGCAGATTCGAATACATGGCTTATTACCCTGGCTGCAGTAGATGACAAATTATACGACGACAGACAACATTGAAAACAATGCTAAACATACTATTCACTTATTCAGCACTACATGTCAACTATAGCATACAATTACACCTCAGCAAAGCCTTTTTGACATGAGTCTTGATTCGGAGGCCTAAATTGATGTTAAGCATAAAAGAAAATGTTGAGGCCTAAACTCATACAATTCAGTATCAACACTACATGTCAACTATAGCATACTAATAGTTACACTAAAAAAAGTTGAGAACTTATATGAATTAGCAAGTACTCTGTAAGTAATTGCTTTTACAAAAATTGATGTTAAGCATAAAAAAAATGGGTATTTTAGTAAATAATTTATTTTTAGAATAGGGAAAATGTGTGAATTAATTGTTGGAATTCATTAATTAAACTTTCTATGGGGCGGGAAAGGCTACGGGTATTCGCAATTACCTGCAAATGGAAACTCGGGGGGTATAATCTTAATTTGGGACACTAGGATTTTCAATTGTAAGGAAGCTGTGGGGGATGAGAGATTCATAGGTATAAAGGGCTCGTGGAAGGGGAAAGTAGAGGAAGTGTTCTTAGTTTGCATTTACGGACCACAGGTGAGTAGACAGAAAGCGTCCCTATGGGAAAGGCTAAAGGGTCTGATGGATAGATGGCGGGGTGCATGGAGATTTAAATGTGGTTAGAAACAGTGATGATAGGCTTAATTCTCAAGTGAATGTGAAGGAGATGAGCGAGTTCAATGAGTTCATTAATGACACAAGGTTAGTTGAAATTCCGATGGGGGGAAGAAGATTTACTAGGGTAAGTGACGATGGTATGAAATTTAGTAAGTTAGACCGCTTTTTGATGACTGACGAGTTTGTTAGTCTATGGGGTAATCTTTCGGTCGTTGCTTTGGATCGTAAATTATCGGATCATTGTCCGATAATGTTGAAAGACGTTGATTTAGATTTTGGTCCAAAACCATTCCGTATTTTCAATATTTGGATGGATGAACCGGATTTTCAACATATCTTGGAGGATGCGTGGAAGGAAGAAGTGAGAAGCACTTGTCCAGATTGTATATTTCGGGATAGATTAAAAAATGTAAAGACGAGGCTTAAGGTGTGGAGTAAAGATAGGTTCGGTGGCCATAAGGAGAAGATTGAAGCTGTAAAAAAGGAAGCCATGAGGTGGGAATTAGAAGCAGAAAGGAGATCACTGAATGAGAGTGAGAGAATTTCGTGGTTGGAAACGAGAAAAAGGTGGGAGGAAGTGGAGAACGAATATGGTAACATGCTTAGACAAAAAGCTAGAATTAGGTGGGACGTAGAAGGAGACGAAAATTCTAAGTTTTTTCATTCATATGTTAAGCGTAAGGATAATAAATGTAATATAAGAGGGCTTGTGATAAACGGGATATGGTGTGAAGATCCGAAACTAATTAAAATGGAGATGGCTAGACACTATAAGTCATTGTTTTCTGAAGGAAGAGTAGCTAGACCAGTATTTTGTTGTAACAGGGTAGAAAAGATATCGGAAGACGATGCAAGAGCTCTTGAAAAAGAGTTCAACGAGGAAGAGGTGTGGGAAGCAATTCGTGGGTGTGGGGGAGATAAAGCTCCGGGTCCGGACGGATTTAACTTCAAGTTTATTAGAAGAGTGTGGGATGTGATTAAGGCGGATTTGATGAGGGCGGTTTTATGGTTTTGGGAAAAGATGGAGATGTCGAAGGGGTGTAATTCATCCTTTATTACTATCATTCCTAAGATCCCGGACCCTATCGGGCTTGGGGACTTTCGACCAATTAGCCTCATTGGATGTTACTATAAAATTATTGCAAAAATGTTAGCGGAGAGGGTTAAACGGGTGGTGGGCGGAGTGGTGGGGGAAGTTCAAAGTGCATTTATAAAAGGGAGATACATACTTGATGGTGTTCTGATAGCAAATGAAACGATGGATTATTTGAAGAGATCGAGAAAACAAGGTCTCATTTTTAAAGTGGATTTCGAAAAGGCGTATGATAGCATTAATTGGAAATTCTTATTAAATATAATGGATAGAATGGGGTTCGGTGTTAAATGGCGCAAATGGGTGGAAGTTTGTCTCCGATCTTCGCGTATGTCTATTCTTGTGAACGGCTCTCCAACGGAAGAATTTGGATTAGAGAGGGGAGTTAGACAAGGTGATCCACTATCACCGTTCCTGTTTATCTTAGCGGCGGAAGGGCTGAATGCGATTGTTAATGAAGCGGTGGAAAACGGTATATTTAGAGGGGTTAAAGTTGGTATGAGTAATGTCACGGTGTCTCACTTGCAATACGCAGATGACACTATATTCTTTGGTGAATGGAATAAAGAGAATGCTAAGTCACTTATGTGCATCCTAAAGTGTTTCGAGGAGGTATCCGGGTTAAGGGTAAATTACAATAAAAGTAAGCTATATGGTATTGGGGTCAATGAGTTGGAAGTAATGGATATGGCGGGGTGGATGGGATGTGGTGTTGGTGAATTCCCTTTTACGTACTTGGGTTTACCGATTGGTGAGAACATGAGGCGGATAAATGCATGGAATATTGTAGTTGAAAAGTTCAAGCGTCGGTTGGCCGATTGGAAAGCTAAAACGATGTCGTTCGGGGGGCGTCTAACATTGGTTAAATCGGTCTTAGGTAGCTTGCCATTGTATTATTTCTCGATGTTCCGTGTGCCTTCGAGTGTGTTAAAACAACTTGAGAGAATTAGAAAAAATTTCTTTTGGGGTGGGGTTGGGGAAGGGAAAAAAGTGTCTTGGGTCAAATGGGATTCGGTTTTAGCATCATATGGGGAGGGGGGTTTAAACATTGGGTCGTTGCGGGCTAAAAACTTAGCTTTACTAGGAAAATGGTGGTGGAGGTTTAGGAAGGAGGGTGGTTGTTTATGGGTTAGGGTGATTAAAAGTATCCATGGCGCTAGTGGTGGGCTAAATGATGTTAAGTGTGCGGGTGGGGGGGGAATCGGTTTTGGGGTGTGGCGAAATATCGTAAAGGTAGGAGAGGATATTGACAGGTTGGGTTTAGAGTTTACATCGTCGTGTAGAGGGGTGTTGGGGGATGGGTGGGACATTAAGTTTTGGTTGGATATATGGGTTGATGATCGAAGACTTAGTGATAGATTTTCTAGGTTGTTTCATTTAGATAGGGATAAAGAGGGTTGTGTGAGGGATAAAGGGAATTGGGTGAATGGTTCATGGCTTTGGGAATGGAATTGGGGTAGGAGTATTACGGGTAGAGTGTGTCGGGAGCTTGATGACTTAGTTAGTGTGTTGCAAAATGTTGTTGTTTCTTATAATTGTAGGGATAATTGGAGATGGTCTTTATGCGAGGATGGGGAATTCAAGGTTAAAGATTTATCAAGATTGATAGAGGAAAAGATTATTCATGTGGTAAGTGGAGCGCAAGAAACAGTTTGGAACAAGTTGGTGCCAAAAAAGGTAAACATTTTCGTGTGGAGAGCTATGAAAGGAAGACTACCGGTTCGGGAGGAGCTTGATAGAAGAGGCATCGACTTGGACTCGGTTCTTTGCCCATGTTGTACTAATGTGGTGGAATCATGTGCGCATAGCTTGGTCACTTGTGATCTTGCTATGAGCGTTTGGAATAAGGTCTTTAGTTGGTGGAAGTTGGGGTGCGTTAACGCTTTTTCTATTGGTGAATTTTTTGCATCATACGGAAACGTTAATGTCCCTAGTGTCTTATCTCGTGTTTGGCAAGCGGTCATTTGGACATCCGGCTACTTCATATGGAAAGAAAGAAATGCTCGTGTGTTTGGTAAAAAAGTGACAGGTACAAACAAAATCGTTCAAGACATCCAGTTAAAAAGCTACGAGTGGATAACCCGAAGATCGAAGATTTACAAAAAGTTAAATTGGCAGCTGTGGTTAATGAATCCTATAAACAGTTACTCGAGTTAATGGTTATGTGGTCAGCAGGTTTTATTAAGATGCTGTGTGTCTGGTGTTTGGGTTAGCAGTCTTTATGCTGCAAGGGGTAATATTTTGTGGGTCTGGTCAGTATTGTATGTGTAGATTTCTCAATGTGGTCAATAAGGAGGTTGTTTCTTCACATCAGCTTGTGGGGCATGCTCTTTTTCCCTTTTGATCCAAGTTGGTGTTATATGGGTATGGTCTTTGGCTGGGTCCCCATTTGTCCAATGCTTTGTGCAGGTTCTTTGCATTTGCATTGTTTGCTAGGTATTTCGAGACTGTCCTCCTTGTAGTTATGTTTTAGAAGGTTGTTTTTTTTGTTAGGGTCCGCTTTTTTAATCGGCTCGATTATGAAAGTTGGATGCCTTTTGTTTGTAATGTTTTGTGTTGTGTTTATTTATTGATGCCTTTCTAAAAAAAAACTCCCGAAAACCCATTAAAAGTATTAAACAATGAACATCACACTTAACTCAGTTTACAAATTTAAACCACCACATTATATAAAGAAGAAAAACTTGTACTCCTCACCCGATGCGGGATTGAAAACCTGATAACTAATGATCATTTTACAAGATGTATAGTGTCTTCACTTCAATTCCACGATCATATTATATCTCATTTGTTTTTATGGGTTTGATGTTCTAGTGTGCAGCCATGAAGGTGATCTTCTACAATAAGATGTTTCTGAGCTTTTTTTAAGTGGTGCTATTGTAGAAGATCACCTTCATGGGTTTTAATACGTTCATGGGTCTAGTTATACTCTAATGCTTTGCACCAAAAAAAAATAATTAAAAAACATAAAAAGTTGTGATTTTGGGTATGATCAAAATCGAGATGTGGGACGACTACGATGATGAAATGCTTATTTTGTTAATGATATATGGTACTGTATGTTTTTGTGCTTCCATGCTCAATAGTCTGTTCATGTAGAATATTTTGAGAGTTCGTATTATAGAAGATTAGAAAATCTTGAATGTATTCACTATTTCTATCTTTTTGCATTAAGATAACGAAAAAGTGTCAAATTTGAGCTCCAACATTAAAACTAAACATTAAACTATTTTGGAATTATAATTAACGACATTAAAACACTATTCATACAATTAAAACTAATACTTTCCATCATATCTTTGTTAAAAACTTTAAATAAATTTGCATATAACGGATTTTTATGATGTAACTTTACAAAATGATAGTATAAATGACTTGTATAGATGCCATGTCTTATCGCCTACTTTCTTATATGCGATTATTATGACCACACCTTATACGCGATTATTATAACCACAAATATGACAGATAACGGCTAACATGACACTTACTCCTTTTTACTAGTTCTTAAAAATCAAAAATTCTAATGCCTTTAGTTCTTAAAAATAAAAAAAATTATGAATTTGTGCAAGATAACGGCTAACATGACATTTACTCCAAGTCAATTTATTAATTCTTGAAGTTAAAAAAATTAAAAAATTGTGTGAGTTAAATATAGAAAATTTTAATGCCTTAATTTCTTAAAAATAAAAAATTAAAAATTTATGTGAGTTAACTACTTAGTATCATATTTGTGATTATTATAACCGCAACTTATTAATTCTTAAAGGTAAAAAATTACTAATTTGTGCGAGTTAAATATAGAAAATTCTAACGCCTTAATTTCTTAAAAATAAAAAATTAAGAGTTTATTTTCTTATATGCGATTATTATAACCACACTTATTGTCTTATACGCGATTATTATAACCGCAAATATGACATATAACGGATAACATGACACTTACTCCAATTTACTACTCTTAAAAATCGAAAATTCTAATGCCTTTAGTTCTTAAAAAGTAAAAAAAAAAATTATGAATTTGTGCAAGAGAACGGCTAACATGACATTTACTTTCTTATATGCGATTATTATAACCACACTTATTGTCTTACACGCGATTATTATAACCGCAAATATGACAGATAACGGCTAACATGACACTTACTCCAATTTACTAGCTCTTAAAAATCGAAAATTCTAATGCCTTTAGTTCTTAAAAATAAAAAAATTATGAATTTGTGCAAGAGAACGGCTAACATGACATTTACTCCAAGTCAATTTATTAATTCTTGAAGTTAAAAAAATTAAAAAATTGTGTGAGTTAAATATAGAAAATTCTAACGCCTTAATTTCTTAAAAATAAAAATTAAGAGTTTATGTGAGTTAACGATATACTCTCATCTGATTATTATAACCACAAGTATAACAGACAACCGCTAACATAACACTTACCCTGAGTTATTGGTATGAATACCATAGTAGTATATAAACAGCAGAAACTTTTACTCTTTAACCGATGTGGGATTAAAAATCTATACTCCATATTTGCACCCCTTTCTAATTGATTAAACACATTCATTACTTCCTAATTATAATCACACTATATATTAAAATTAAGTTCAGTAACAAACCTTGAGATTTTTTTGCGGAGGGTGGTGAACACGGTTGATGTTAGAGGGGTTGTTTATGTTGAGGGTGATTGTAGGTCTGGTAGTATTATTTACGTGGTGCGAGAAATCTAATGCTCTCTTTCCGTTATTTTTATTTCATTTTTAAGATTAGGATATGTGATTATATGGTATGATTTTTTGGTTTCTCATACATTGAATGCTCAAAATTTTGTTCATATGGATTATACTAAGCGGTCATAAGAGATTGTGTGCCTTACAACATTAAGCTTTCTTTTGTACATTGTTGGGCATACAATCATCAACGTTTTCTTTATATGAAAAATAATGAGTTATCAAGGCGAAGATCAAAAGTTGCCTATATCTAAAGTCTGTATGTTATTTTTTGAGACACCTATCTGGGACAATAACAAGGTTCATCTATGCAACAATTTCTGTAATCTCTCAACACCAGTGATGTTACATGCGTTTTGGTTTTGATATGAGTTTTGTGTATAGAAAATTTTCTACTGGATCAACATGCACCCGACGATTTTTAGAATCATAGAACAAATTTTCATAGTTATTATATGGTAGGCATCTTCTTTTAGGAACCGCCTAATAGAAAAGAATCATCTTTCTAATTAGTCGTTTTAGGCGTCTAAATACTTTCTACAATTTCAGTGAAATAATGGTTAGAAATGATTAAGTTGATACAAGTATTAAAATGCGCAATTGGCTTAAATGTTTATTAGTCTATATCTCATATCCCAACACATAGAAGTTATGCTCATTAGAGACCAATAAGGATGTTCGGAATCCCCTTGGCTCTTTAGAGTATCTCCAATGCAAATATAGAGTTCAGTACACTGCCACATCACCGCCATATCAGCATCTCATTATTTTACATACACTCTCACAATGCATTAAACTTTAGACAGTTTAATACATTTACACATCACCATAAATTTAGTCATATTTTAAGATTACATTAATACAAAATAAGGGACAAGTTACATGAAAATTTAAAAGATATAACTTAATTGCATAACTAGAAACTGCCATAAATCTAAATTATCATATGGTTTATTTTATTTACTTGCTAAGAAAAGGTTAACTTGCATTTGCTTTTACCAAAACTCTATCATATGCATTTATTTATACAAGCCATTAGCCACTAGAAAAGAAATAAACAATCAAGTCAACAGTTATGCCATATTTTCAAATTATCTAAATTGAACATGACCCACTTCCATGGTAAATTAACGGTTTGTATAGAGAACCACTCTCTTTAAACATACACATGAGCTAGCAATTTCACAATGTATTGAATGCATGCCACGTCTGTTAAACTTCTCAATGAACCTTGCATTGAGGATGGCCTTAAAACAGCTGACTACACATATATGTTATATGTAGGAACTGGTTAGTGTGTGAGTTTGTTGTCTGTTAATAAACTGATTATAGATAGCAAAATGTTTGTTGGTTTTGATGAGGATACTTGTTATATTCAGGATTTGAAAAGGGAGAATGTTCTGGGGACTGGTAGTCAGTCTGATGGATTGTATTTGTTTGATATGCAGCCTGATAATACTTTGGGTGAGTGAAATATGGTCATGTCTTATAATGTGTCTAAACTTGTTTGGCATAATAGATTGGGTCACCCTGCTGATCCAGTCTTGTCTGTTCTTCAAAAGGAACTTGGTATTTCTAAGAATTCCTCTATTTCTGTTTGTGAGATCTGTCATAGGGCTAAGCAAACAAGGGAACCTTTCCCTTTGTCTGATCATAAGTCTAAGGAACTTGGTGAACTTGTTCACCTTGACTTATTAGGTCCTTACAGAGTAACAAGTAGAGAAGGATATAAGTATTTTCTCATTATTGTTGATGATTACTCTAGAGCTGTGTGGACTTATTTGATTAAAACTAAAGATGAGGTGTTTGATGTATTTTTCTCTTTTATTCACTTAATTTCTAATCAATTTGGTAATAAAATTAAAATTGTTAGATCTGATAATGGTACTGAATTTGTAAATAAGAAAATGAGTGGAATGTTTTCTGATCTTGGTATAATACATCAAACATCTTGTGCTCATGCACCTCAGCAAAATGGGATTGCTGAAAGAAAACATAGACACCTACTCAATGTAGCTAGGAGTCTTATGTTTCAAGGGGCCGGGGGATTCCTTTAAGGTTTTGGTCAGACTGCATTCTAACTGTTGTATATCTTATAAACAGGCTGCCATCTTCAGTTCTAAGTGGTAAATGTCCCTATGAGTTGTTGTATAAAACTAAACCTAATCTTTCCCATTTGAGGTCTTTTGGCTGTCTGTGTTTTGATACCATTCTAAATAATCATGATAAGTTGTCTTATAGGTCTGAAAAATGTGTTCTAATTGTTTTTTCTTCTACTAAGAAAGCATATAAACTTTTGAGTTTGGATACTAGAAATGTGTTTTTTGCCAGAGATGTGAAATTTTATGAAAATGTTTTTCCTTTAAAAACGAAAACCTGTGAGTCAACTGATACAAACAGTGTAAATGAGGTTGAACACTTGAAGTTTTTGGATAGTCCAAAGTCTCAAAGTCCCAATGATGAAGGGGAAGATACACCACCAGTTGAGGATGGTAGTATGCCATCTTCACATGATGCTAGTGATAATGAAATAGATACTACTTATATGCATCATGAAGATGGGCAATCTGCAACCCACTTTGGTGACCAACACTGGTCTGAGGGCAATTCTAGTCTTGAAAATACTGGTTTAGTTTTTAATCAGTCTGAAAATGTTAATGAAGATGTGCAAACACCTGTGTTAAGAAGGTCTAGTAGAGTGTCTAAAACTCCTATTAGGTTCAATGATTATGTGATGCACACTAAAGTCAGATATGGTATTGAAAAATATGTGAGTTATGCTAGTTTGAGTAGGACTAATATGTGCTTTGCTTCTACATTGAATAAGTCTGTTGAACCTAAAAGTTATGAAGAAGCTGTTAAAAATCCTAATTGGTCTGAAGCTATGAACAATGAAATTGAAGCTTTAAATAGAAACAATATCTAGACTGAATGTGAGTTACCTGTTGGTAGACATGCTATTGGTTATAAATGGATATGGAAAATCAAATATAAGTCTACAGGAGAATTTGATAGATATAAAGCTAGATTAGTTGCTAAAGGTTTTAATCAAAGAGAAGGTTTTGATTATGATGAAACATTCAGTCCTATTGTGAAAATGGTTATTGTCAGGTGTGTAATTAGTATTGATGTTAGCAAAAATTGGCCTTTATATCAGTTAGATGTTAATGATGCTTTTTTATATGGTGATCTTGATGAAGATGTCTATATGCAGTTACCTAAAGGCTTTAATGGTGGTGATGATACTAAAGTATGTAAGCTTAATAAGTCTTTATATGAGCTTAAGCAGGCTCCTAGGCAATGGAATGCTAAGCTTACTAATGCTTTAATTGAACATGGTTTTGAACAAAGTAAACTAGATTATTCTTTGTATGTTAAACAAAAAGGTTCTGTGTTTGTTGCTCTGCTTGTATATGTTGATGATATTGTTATCACTTGTAATGATGAAGTAGAAATCAATAACTTTAAAAAGTTTTTGAGTTATAAATTTATGATCAAAGATTTAGGGGAGTTGAAATATTTTTTTGGGATTGAAGTTTTGAAAAATGATAATGGTGTTTGTATGACCCAAAGAAATTATTGTTTGGAATTGTTATACGACTATGGTTTGCTTGCAGCTAAGCCTGCTGATACACCCTTACCTGAAAATTCTGTTTTGAGTTGTGTTGAAGCTAAAAAAGATAAAGTGTTGAAAAATATAAATAACTATCAAAAATTGGTTGGTAAATTGATTTACTTAACTAATACCAGACCTGATATTAGTTATGATGTTCACTGTTTGAGTCAACACATAAATAAACCTTTACAATCTCATCTTAAGGATGCTCTAAGGGTTTTAAAATATCTGAAAAAGTCTCCTGGTTTAGGTTTGCAATTTAATAAAGAGTCTGATCTCAAGCTTAAAGCTTATGCAGACTCTGACTGGGCTAAATGTCCTCTAACTAGGAAATCTGTAACTGGTTTTTGTGTTTTTCTGGGTAATTCTCTTATTTCTTGGAAAAGTAAAAAACAAGCTACTTTGTCTAGAAGTTCAGCAGAAGTTGAGTATAGAAGCATGGCTTCTACTACATGTGAAGTGATTTGGTTGAGCAACTTGTTGCACAGTCTTGGTCTTAAAGAGTTGTTACTTGTTAACATATTCTGTGATAATAGTGCTGCAATTCAGATTGCAGCTAATCCTGTGTTTCATGAAAAAACCAAACACTTTGAGTTGGATTTACATTTGGTTAGAGAGAAGGTTTCTGCTGGAGTGATTAAAACTGTTAAGATTCATACAAATATGCAAGTGGCACATATTTTTACTAAGTGTGTTGGACAAAGACAACATTCTTTGTTTTGCAAAAGTCTTGGTATGTTTGATCTGTTTGCAGGTGTGAACAATTGTGAAAAGAGTAGCAGTGAGATAAAAGATAAAGGATGGAAGAAGTTCTCTAAATGCAGATGTAGACTTATAAACTTGTGGAGGGGTGTTAAATAATATGAAGGACCAGATATGTCAAGTTTCAAAGTCTAATTAAAGTTTAAGTCTTAAATCAAGAAAAGAGAAGTTGAGGGGCTGAAGTGAAAGTTGGCCGAGTATATAATCTCTTTACCCAGCTAGGGTTTCAAAACTCATCTTCTTCATATGTTTTTACTCTTTCTCGTTTTACACACACAGTCTTGTATTCTTTTGTTATTGATATCACTCTGATATGAGTTGTTAGTATTGTTCTAAAGATCAATCATATTTGATCTTTGTAGTTTGAGTGTTTGAGTGATATTGTAGTGAGGTTGATTGGTGTCTACCTAGTAGAGATCAATCTTGTCTTTGTATTGTTTGGTAAGCATCCGATTGGGGACTTATCTTCTTGAATCGTTATAATAAAAAGATACACCAAGGGGTGGTTGGCTGGGTGTAATAGCTGTTAGTTGTGTGCTCTTGATCATTTTTACAAATTTTATGTGTTCCAACGTCAGAAAACTACAAAATAAAGTATCACACATATGTGTTGATTCGAAAAAAATGCGAACAATAACACAACAAACTTAAAGAGCAATCTGAAAAGCATAAGTATGACAAGGGTCATACGGAAGTATCGTGCCTTCGTATTTATTCTCCCAAATGCATCGGAATCTTCGAAGGTAACCAGTTGAACCAACATTGAATGACATCGTATTCGTACTCAGGACATTATGTTTTCTTTTTGTTTGTAAACGATCTATTTCTTCAAGTGATGACGTCAGAATCATGCCATACATCATCATCGTCATCGGTGAGATAATTGGCAATGATGAGGACGTAAGAGATGAGGGCGTCAATTTAGATTAGGACCATGGCTGATTTTATTTTCTTATTATCATTAGTTTCATTAATTTGATATGAAGTTGATATTTGACGAGACGATGCATGATTGCTGCGAATACCCTCATTGTTCAATGTCAGTTTGTGTGAATCCCTTTCATATATTCATAGCATTTCTGATGCATTTGATCAAGCAGATCATTATAAATGCAGTATGCTTTAGCATGAACTTTGTGATAATTAAGGTTTACATATTGTTCGTAGTTGTTGTGATATTAATTTCAATTTGGTCGAGTCAACACGAACGTAAGGTACTTTGTTTTGGTTGACGAATCATCAAAAGAATTTAAATTTTCTCTAAGCTATGGCATCGGAATCATGTTGGCACTAGTTTCTTATTAGAGTTTAAGTATTTGTTTAATCTTTTAATATCCCATAATAGTATCTAATCGAGAGTAAAATTTGTTTATAACTATAATCATGTAGCAAATCATTTCCTCTTTATTAATCAAATTCATTCATAATCATTTCGTTAGTGACAACCATCAATTCTTCGTCATCATCACCTCGTTCAACCAAATCAACCATTAAACAAAAACTTAAATGAATTAGAACTAAAACAACATAATGCAAATAAGGTTCAAATATCAATTTGTGAAAATAAAACTTATCTAACTTGATGACGAGTACGATTACTAGCTATTATTGGTATTTAAGTTGTTTCTTTATAAAATGTGTAAATAACTTATTTTTCTTAAACAAATTTGTGTCTTTTAAAAAAAAGTTAAGAATCAATGTAAATTAATGGTTGCATCAGGTCCGAAAAGTGATCTTACATATAACTTTCGTAACCTAAGCCAACCACCAATATTATATCAAGTTTCAACATGTCAATACTTAACAAGCCACACTATATAACTAAGTGAAAAATCTTACCTTCACCCTATGTGGGAACGTAAACTTGATACAAGAAAATTTAATTCTAAAGACATACAATAACACCTATAATGCAAACATAACCAATCATGTATCAAATCATCTATCATTCATTTTCTGTTAATTAACATTCAATTGTAATTATTGCATGGGACTTATTCCGTCACCATCATATCACTGACTCAGTCATCGTTATTGTCACCGTCATTCACTCAAATTCATCAAACTAAATTACGAAACACATTCACCACTTCCTATTCTAATCACACTCTGAGTTCAATCGCAAACTTTCTATTAAACTATGGGTCTTGAAACAAGTACAAATGTGTAGCATCAATGATTATATCAGTAACTTTAGCAAAAATTAGAAGAACTAAATTACTCTATATGATTATGTACTTTCTAATTGTGAATTATATTTTATGTAGTTAGTGGTTGGTTGATAAACTATTGAATTTATAAAAGAGTTTTCTTCTAATTTTTTGGATCAAGCATTACATTTATTCTTTCAAATAAATGTGAATGGTTTATTGTTTTCATTTGGGAAAAATAAATCTGTCAACTATGAAGGGTTTTTTGTTTTCATTTGGGAAAAATAAAAGTTAGAATTGTGTTAAGTTGATTACTAAATAGAGTAAATGTGATTATATATTTATAACTATTGAAATTATAAAAGAGTTTTCTTCTAATTTTTTGGATCAAGCATTACATTTATTCTTTCAAATGTGAATGGTTTATTGTTTTCATTTGGGGAAAATAAATCTGTCAAATATGAATGGTTTTTTGTTTTCATTTGGGAAAAATAAAAGTTAGAATTGTATTAAGTTGATTACTAAATAGAGTAACTGTGATTATATATTTATAACCACAAGTATCCCATCTAACAATCAACATAATGCATAAACCAATTTACTAATTTCTTAACACCACAGTATATAAATAGAAAAGATTCTTTTGCCTTATCGATGTGGGATTGAAACCTAACAACTATTTACATAATGTACACAATCTTCAAATCGAAACGATTATACCTTATACCATTTTTCATGATCATCACATTATTCACATCCAGTTCAATCACAAACAGAGTTGTTTTTGTGGGTGGTGGATACATACAGTTGATGTTAGTGGAGTTATTTATGCGGATGGTGGAGATTGCGGTGTTAAAGATGTTTTGGGGGGGGGGGGGGTTGGTTCTCATAGGAGCATCTATGTTAAAGCACGAAAATTGTGAGTCTCTATGTTTTGTTTTATTTCGTATTCATGATTAGGATACAAGGTATGTTATTGTGATTTTTCACATATCAAATTTTCAGTACTGAGCTCATGTAGTGGAATACATGAGACGTCATAGAAGATTGTGTGCGTTATCAGTGGCGAAACTTGAAAGTTTTTGTTTCATAGGTTTTGCTTCAATGTCGGGATCTATATGCTAGAATGTTGCTCTCCAACTCAAAATGGTGGTGTCATTTTGAGTTACACAATCTTTCGTTCACTCTAAAATCCTCCCAACTTTTGAAAGTCTAAAATCCTCTCTTTGTTTCATATTTTTTCTTTGTATTTTTAGATTATAGGTGCTTCAGTAGGAGTATCCGAACTTGAAAAAAATGAGAAGCGGGTTCATCTTTTATTTGAAGCCTTTGAAGATATATGCAAATAGCTAATGTTTGCGTCAACACGACTTGGCCATGTAATGGTATAGTCAGGGGCGGAGCAAGAAAGTTTTTGTCGAGGGGGTAAAATACGATAATTTTTAGAAACAACACTAAAAAGTGGTTCGTTGGGGGGCAAATTACAAAAATAGTCGGAATATTTTGAAAATTTACACTACAATTTTTTTCGCCAGGGGTCACTTGACCTCCCCCCCCCCCCCCCCCGGGAACCCCCTTTATCTCCGCCTCTAGGTATAGTCACTTGGTGCGGCAACGTTAAGATGGAATTAGCTTCATCGCCATTCTCTAGCCTATGCAAAACAAGGAATTTGAATTTTGTGCAAGTTAAGATAGTTTCTTAGTAGAGTTCGAGTATTTGTTTATGCTTTTAATCTCCTATAATAGTATCTAATCGAGAGTAAATTTTGTTTATAAGTATAATCATGTAGCAAATCATCTCCTCTTAACTAATTAAACTCATTCATAATCATTTCACTAGTGACAATCATCACTTCTTTGTCACCATCACCTCGTTCAACCTAATCAACCCTCTACCAAAAACCTAAATAACTAGAACTGATACAATATGATGCAATTAAGTTGTGGGTTCAAATATTAATATGTGAAAAAAACTTATCTAACTTGATGACTAGCTATTATTCTATTTTACTAATTACGCATGATGATTGGTGATTAAAACGAATAGATAATTTGTTTCTCTTAATAACAAAGTTGATTAACACGTGTAAATAACTTACTTCTCTTACAATAATAATAAAGTTAAGAATATAACAAAGTTGATTAAAATGTGTAAATAATTCGTTTCTCTTGCAGTAATAAAAAAGTTAACAAAGTTGATTAAAACGTGTAAATGATTTGTTTCTCAAACATTAATAAAAAAAAGTTAAGAATATAACAAAGTTGATTAAACATGTAAATAACTTTTTTCTCTTACTAATAAAAATTATTAAGAATAGATATTAATTGATAGTATATGTGAGATATGAGATATATGTCATATATATCTCATACCTAGCCAACCACCAACGTAGTATCATGTTTTAACTTGTCAAGAATGTACACGACACACAATATAACTAAGTAAAAAATATTACCAGCACTCCATATGGGAACAATAGATTAATAAAAGTAAACTTTACAAAAGTTATCTCTATATACATATTATAACATCTTCGATTGTATAATGCAAACATAATCAATCATGTATCAAATTATCTATCAATCATTTTATGTTAATTAACATTTGCCCGTAATCTTCACAGTGACCTTATTCCATCAGCATGGCCGTCTCGAGGATTTTGGAGGCCCTGCGCTATTTTGATAACATGTGTGAGGTCTCAAGTTCAATTCCTCCTATGTGCAAACAAACTTAAGTGGCCACGCCAACCTCCTGAAAAGGGATGGTCTTACCTGGTTTGATTCTGTGTGGTAGAGGGTTCAAACCCCGTGGATTAGTCTGTCAAAAAGTCAAAAATCATGGTTACCACAAAAAAATAATAATAAATAAATAAATAATAATAAAATAAAAATTAAATATTCTTAAGATAGTTATATAGAAAAAAGTAAACATACAATGGAAACAACAATAGTTGATTAGGCCGGAGTGAGGTATGACCACAGAAAATTAAGTATCTAAAAACATAGATATAACGTATAACATGTCAGTATTTGTTACATTAATATTAGACTAAAATACACCGTTGGTCCCTAAACTTGGCTGGACGGATCGCGATGGGACGAACCTCGTTCTTTTCATCGCCACAGGTCCAAACCTTAGCCATTAAATGCCAGATTCGTCCCTTGACCAATAACGCCTATGTCAACGTCTCTTTTCTGTTAGTTATTGGAGGGTATTACAGTCCTTTCACATTTATAACTCAACCTAGTTAATTCTAACTCAAGAACTATTCCTCCAAAACAAAAAAGGGATATTGTTTAAACAAATAATTTCAGTGTACCTGAGTCCTCACCACTTAAGTATGACTTCATAAAAGTCAACTGGTAAAGAGAGTAATAGCTCACAGAAATTTATCCAGGATTAACAAACAAATTTATACATTATCAACTACTTAGCTAGTTGACTTATAACAGTCAACTATATATAGTGTTTGATGAAACTGGAACATAACTGATACTACAGAGTCATTGTCTGATACATGTTAATTTACTGATTCGTTACAAAATATAAAAGATGAATTAGGGCCCAACTTCAAAACGTTCAACTGCTGAATCTTCAAATGGTCTACACAGCTGAGATTGATATCCAGAAACTGTTGAACTGACAAAACTTTTAGCCCTAAATTGATGATGCTGTAGCCACATTGTCTGCAAAAACAAGTATACAATTTACAAACATATAAGTTATGAACCGTAGTGTTACAGCTTAATAGAATTTAACACATGACATGGTATTCATCACTGAAACATCACCTAGGTTTGCCTTTGGGCGAACAATGCTAGGACGCAGTTTGTAATCTTTTCTTTGCTCTGAAAGGGTGTCTTAAAACCGCTTGAAACATCTGCAGCAGTACCCCCAACCCTTTCAGCCTTCCCCTCCAAGTCAAAATCAGACAAGTTCTCAACATCAAACCTTGCAAACTCAACCATTTTGGCCTTCCTATTCCCATGTAAACCTCGCTTAAATTCTTGAACAACTTCTCTCCCTTTTTTCTGGGCAAAACCTCCTCTTCATCAACCATCTTTCCTTTAATTTTGTCCATTGTTTTAGCTACAACCCCTTCTTTGTCCTTGATTACTACACCACCTTTCACTCTTGGTGTCCTGGTTCCACTCACCTGCATTTTATACTTATCTATCCCCTGCCATTGACTTCTAGTCCTAAAAGGTGTTTGACTAAGCATCCTAAAGTTAGCATCCTACTCTACCTAACCCACAACTTCAAAACTGATGTTTTTTATATAAAATTGTGCTAACTTTTGGGGCTTGTGGGGTACGAAGATATCAACTGACTCATTTGTTTCAGCCATTCCAAACAAAGTATGAACATCAACATCAACATCAGTATGAATCAAATGCAAACCATTTTCTAGGGATTGTTTAGGATCACAGAAAAACAACGCCCATTTTGGTTCATTAATCTCTGATAACACATTATCAAGGCTTGAACTAAATATATCCCTATCACTGGTAAAGGCACATAGATTAATTAATGAACCTCGTTCATACCTGAGTAGGCTATAATCAAAAACCCCATTATAGTGGATTCTGAATAGGACCTCACCTTCTTCTTCTTCCTTCACATCCTTAAAAGTGGAGACGAATATGCTTTTGTCCTTCATTCTTACTTTTTAGTTTTTTTAAGAATGGGTTTGACTAGATGTGTGTTTCAGTACGTGAGTGTGGATGTATGTTAGGTTTCGTTTTGATTGGGTTTTGTTAATTGGGTCGGGTTATTATGATAGTGTTTATGGTTTCGGAACTTGTTAGTTGGGTTCTTTTGGTGATTCCCAAAACATTAATTGTGTATAAGCGTATCAAGGAAGACTAAAAGGCCAAGTTGCAGGGTATTAGGTTTAAAATGTCACACTTGGTCCCTCAATTTGGCCACTTAGCCATTTTTTGCACTTAAAATTCCCGCGTATTTTTTCTCACACAAACTTGACTTTTTCTCTGTTTACAAACTTCACAAATAGTCCCTGAATTTGGAACGTCCAGTTTTTTTTGGTATTTATTGGTTAATACACTATACCAATTGCATACCAACAATCACAAGAAACATATCCTAAGAAAATCTCAACAACCTCCCAATGGCTGATTTCCCACAACTTGAAGGACTCGCTACAGCTTCGAACTTTGACTACATGTTTGACTCAGTTTCTCTCTTTTATTAGAGAGAAAACGATAAGGACATCAAAATTGCTAAAGGACTCCAAAACACTTTGACTGACTTGATTCGGGCTATGAAGGAAACCCAAGAATACATCTCTGAGATCGAAGGCTTTCGAACTACGGTGATGAACTACAAGGTTATCGAGGATCTTCGCAACGGGCAAAAGGTTAATGTCTTGAAGGTGTTGGAGATAAGGAGGTTGATCTCTCAAACACACTCACATGTGTGTGACAGGAACAAATTCCTTGATGATCTTAGGAAGTGTTGAGAAGGAAATGAAGTGGTTATGTTTTCCCCCTTTTTTTTTGGAAAAATATGTACTGAATATTTAATGTTTAATATGAAGTTAATGAATCGATATGTTATGTTCTAGTGTTTTAATTTGTTAATTACGTTGTT
Organism: Chrysanthemum seticuspe; assembly: GCA_019973895.1. Classification (NCBI taxonomy): domain Eukaryota; kingdom Viridiplantae; phylum Streptophyta; class Magnoliopsida; order Asterales; family Asteraceae; genus Chrysanthemum; species Chrysanthemum seticuspe. The sequence continues at coordinate 341,302,509 of BPTQ01000005.1, read as the reverse complement.
AATTGTTGTATTCGTCTAAGAGAGTTTTTATATCGGTTTTGATTGTATTGGGTGTTGGTAGAACTATGGTCCTTGGTCAAACAGATTTAGAGTGTAGGGGACACAGGTTTTAGTCCCCTATCCTGTCTTGCATAGCACCTTATTCTCACATTTTACCACAAATTTGAATTCAAATACATAAACCCAACCCTTTCAGAGAAATAGAGTCGAAATGGGTAAATCTAGAGCTCGTAAACAGATTAAATGCTCCAATTGTCAAAGTGTTGGACATAATAAGTCTAGCTGTCACAAGGATCAGGTACCAAAACCAACAAAGGAAAGTCAGGTTCGAGGTAGAAAAAGGCATTGTGATGGTAGAAGGCAACAGGTATTCATTTAATTGTCATTTGTATAACGATTGTTCTAGTGTGTTTACATTCTAGTTGATGTGCAAATGTATTACTTTTGTAGTGGATGGATGAAGACGATATAAGGAAGACTATGGAACAAGAGTTTTATGATGCTCTTTATGAGCAAGAAGAAGAACACACAAATTTGGAGGAAGATGAAGAGCAGTCCAGGTTGGATGAAGAAGCATTCCAACAGTTTTTGGAAGAGGAGAGAATGTAGAAAAGAATTGAAGAGGAATGGGAGAGGAAAAATTGGCTTGAAGATGCAGAGTATGAGGCAGCTTACTATGGAGTGTCTGTGGAAGAGTTATATCCAAGACATCCATATGTGCTGGATAAAATTCACGCTCTGAAAGGCACAAATTCCAGCAATTTTCGAAGGTTGTAGGCTTCTACTCTTCTAGCCATTTGTAATATCGACAATATTATGTTTGAACATGTTTTTATTTTTTTTGTTGACTTTATAAGTTGACTAGCTTGTAAGAATTTATGTTGTCTTTACTCCTTATCTACTTGTTCAACAACCACAACTCCCTTCTACTTATATAATACATCTTAAGTCAGCAATTGTTTATCATACCAACATATTATCACCATGGATGTAGAAAATGGTTGTCAAATGGTATGCATTGATTGTTGGGTTCAAAGGGAAAACAGGGCTGGATTGACCTTTTTTGCTAGGCGTCCACCTTATAGAGCTTTCATGTGGTATGTTTGTCCAGTGTGCCTTAAGATAAGGGAATACACACCTTATATTGGTAGCGATGGTGTTAACAGGGAAAACACAACCACAGGAGATAGTGGTGGATATGTGATGGGTCTACATATTTCTGCACCTACTATTGTTGGTGCATCCTTGGGCAATGATGAAGAAGACAGTGAACCACCTACAACTGAAATAACAAGTGGAGAGCGCCCAAGCCAAACACCACGTGAAGCACCTGCAACTGAAAGACCAAATGGAGAACGCCCAAGACAATCACCACTTGAACCAACTGCAACTGAAAGACCAAATGGATCACCTACTAGTCATTTAAAGCAGTGAATTCCTAGCAAGAAATGCTATGTTGTCTTTCAGTCTAAATGTAGCTTAACTGATATGTTTGTGTGCTTCTTTTGTTATAATAATTGAATTTTCGTTACAATTTGAATTTGTTGACTTTATAAGTCAGACAAAAGAGATTTTAAATACTAACAATTCGGTGTGGTTCCTCTAATATTTTGGTTTATGTTGACCTTATAAGTCAAAATGGGTTTTCCCAAACACTCGCCTAAACTGGATTTGCAAGTGCAAACCACAAAATGAAAACAACATTTCCAAATTATACCTACACCACCACCTAATTACACCATATGAAGCAAAATATACATGTTAACAACTATCGTTTTCAGTAACCATCATCAACCAAAAAATATACATCTTCATTACATCAACAACTAAAAATAACAGGTGATCTTTTTGATGGGAGGCTTTTTATTCATAGGGGGAGACTTGAGGTCCTTAGGGGGAGGCACATACCACTCATTAATATTTTTGCCGGAGCATCCCACAGCCGCTACAAGACCAAGTACAACTTTGGGAGCGGAAGCCTTGGACGCCTTGGAAGCTTGGGAAGTGGAACCTTTCGAATTAGTGGTCTTAGAAGATATGTTCTCACACTCATCATCAGATTTGTCTGAAATAATGATGACATCAACTTCATTTGCTTTCACGTTAGTATCTGGAAAGATAGACAAAACAGAAATAATCAGAGTTGACCCATTACAACTTTCTTAGCTTGTAAACATTCACTCTAAAGTCTAACCTTTCTCAGACTCCTTATTCCCATATTTTTTCCACAAGTCTTCAAGTATCACATCAGCAATGTCATCTCCTATATCCCACTTATTCCCATAAGTAGCCATGGCATAGTCAACCATATCGTCAGATACCTTTAGCTTGCTATAATCCTTCTTTTTGACAGATTCTGACACCGCTCAGATTTCTGTCAAATTAATTGGAGTTATTTATGCTCCTCCCTTAAAATGGCAATAACACAAATACAAAAAAAACCCGACTAACCTTTCATCACTTGAGCTTCTTTCGCAAATCTGCATAAATCATCAAACATTTCATCAGACATTTCATCTTCTTTTAACCAAGTATTCTCATATTTTGCCTTCACATATTTTACCATCTCATCAGTTACATCCGTACAAGTAAGCTCCTTGTCTGCCATTGTTAAAGTGTGTGTGAGGGTTGTGTGAAGAAGGCGGGAAACAATCAAGATGGTATATGGTAAACCGTTTCTCATAATTAACTAGGTTGAGTTATAAATGTGATTGGACTATATTACCCTCGTGAAACTAACACAAAAGAGTCGTTGACATAGGTGTTAGTGGTCAAGGGACCAATCTGGCATTTAATGGCTACTGTTTGGACCCGTGGCGATGATTATGCCCGGTTTCATCCCATCGCGATCCTCCGCTACAAGTTTAGGGACCAACGGTGTATTTTAGTCTTATTATTATTATTATTATTATTATTATTATTATTATTAATATTTGATTACTATTATTATATTATCATTTTATTATTAATATTATTATTATTATTATTATTATTATTATTATTATTATTATTATTATTATTATTATTATTATTTTATTATTATTATTATTCTTATTCTTATTATTATTATTATTATTATTGTTATTATATTAACTTTTTAAGTTTTATAAAAAAAAATTGAATTACATTACGTTGCGAGTCAACCAAACACATTTACAGATTTCATCAATTACAATTACAACACATTACAATTACAACACATTCCAATTCGTTAAATTACAATTACATCAAATTACAATTCCTTCCAAAGATTAGAATTCCTTCAAAAACATTTTGTGAACCAAACGCCCCCTAGGGTATCGTGGCTAAGCCACCCTTCCTCATTTGAGCCTCACATATGCCACATCACTTCAACACACTCACTTAAAAATACCCTCATTCACAATTAATTCAAACCTCTTCATTTGGGCCACACCCACCCTCATTTTATTTCTTTTCCATATTTTTCAAACACAATAAAATTTATTTCATTTAAATAAAAATACAAAATACAATAGTAAAAATAAAAAAACATACGAAATTTAAAATACATTGCGAAATAAAAAAACATACGAAATTTAAAATAAATAAAAAAACATACGAAATTTAAACTAATGTTGTTGTTGCTGATGTAGTTGCCAAACATGCTCAATAATATTTCGTTGAAGTCTTGCGTGTGTTGGTTTATCACGGAGTTCTTTGGCATTCTTCCGTTGTAAATCGCATCGCTCAACCCATGTCCGTAATATATTTGCTCGCGGACAAACATAAATATCGTTCATTTCGGATATCGCAAACTTTTGATCTTTCAAAATCATGTTATGGAATATGATGCACGTGTACATGACTCTTCGTAGCTTGTTGATAGTCCAAGCACGCGCCTGTTGGCTTATAATATGCCAACGTCCTTGGAGGACCCCTAAAGCTCTTTCAATGTCTTTGCGAGCACTTTATTGTTTTTGTTTAAATAAGGCATTTTTCTCCGAATATGCAGTCGAGAATGATTTGACAAAAGCTGACCAAGTTGGGTAAATCCCGTCAGCTATGTAATACCCCGTTTTGAAATGTAACTCTGTTTACTTGAAACGGAACCTTGGGGGCGATGTCATCAAGAAGGTCGTCGAATTACGGTGAATTATTCAAAACAGTTATATCATTATTCGCACCCGCTACCCCAAAAAAGGCATGCCAAATCCATAAATCGTATGACGCAATGGCTTCAAGCATAATAGTTGGATATTTTTATCACCTCTATGAAATTGCCCATGCCACTCAACAGGACAGTTTCTCCATTCCCAGTGCATACAATCAATGCTTCCAAGCATTCCCGGAAACCCGTGGACCGTGTTATGTGCGTTGTATAAATTTTGAATGTCATTCAAATTAGGCTTTCTTAAAAACTCGGGCATAAACAATTCAATTACACACATAGTAAAAAAATCTAGACAATCGCGTGTCGTGTGTGACCCCATTTGCAAATGTTCATCAAATGCATCAAGTGTAGTGCCGTATGCCAATTGGCGTATGGCGGATGTGCATTTCATAATAACACTTATACTCATTACACCCGTAGCATCGGGTCGGACTATAAAGAAATCAAAATACGGTGGAAGAGGATCAACAATTTGAATATGATTTTCAATACCTTGTACTATTTCTAAGAATAGTTTATGGCTCATACGAAATCGACGTCTAAATAGTAATCCGGATATTTTGGATAATCACCAAAATAGTCGGACATCAGTCGTTCTTCAGCAACGTCACGCTCACGGTGGATGTAATTACGGGTGCGTGAACTTTCAGCTTCTTGTTCTCGCAACGATTACCCATAATCTGCAACTTTCAGAATCATCTCGATATCTTCTAAATCATCAATATCAGAATCCGAATTTGAATCACCCATGTTTTTATTGCTTAAAATGTAGAGGTTTGAAAGAGAAGTGTGTGAATGATTTTTAAAAAATGGGGTATTATTTATAAAGGAGTAAAGTTTTAATTTGAAAAAAAAAAGTTTTTTTTTAAATATATAACCGTTATGAAACGGTTCTTTCTTTTTTTTGTTTGTCCTATTCGTATCGTTGGGGTGACGAAAACAAAACCGGCGAGGCACCTTGGTGTGGTGGCGAAGGCCGGCGAGAAGTGGCGAGGGATCCACATTGGATTGGCGAGCTAGACTCGTTACGATACCATTCACTCTAATTGAGACTGGAATGAAAATTTAATGGTGAAAAAAATTCAAATTTCAAAATTGGGATTTCGAACGAACATATGTATAAAGATTTCGTGTATTTGAATCTTTCTGATAGACGATGGGGGAAGGGAATGATATCTTTTCGCTACTAGGTTGTTTAATATATTTTCTTTTATTCTCTTTGTTATTTCTTTGACTCGAAAACATGAAATAAAAATACAAATATCCATTATAAGTGTAAAAAGACTTACAAATATCCAAAGATAGAGGACATTTGTGTATAAAAAAGTTTTGAAGAAAGTCGTTTTAATCTAGTGTTTTTATACGTCATTTTAACACATAAAACAAAATTTTAAAAAAAATGATGCACAAAATTTTTCACTTGTATATTTTGTGCGAACAAAAATTTTAATCCATATACTAAAAAGAAGTTGGATACAAAAACGAACTTTTGAAAATTTTAATACGCAAGCATTTTTTTCATAATTTATGCGCATGAAAATTATACACTTTTAAAGAAACTTCTTTCACAACTTTTTTATCCACAAACGTCCATTATCTTGTAGATTTTTTTGAGAGATGTTTAAGAACCTCTTTTTCTAATCTTTTTTACGCTTCTAATTAGTATTTGTCTTTTTATTTTGACCCTACCATTTATTTAAGAACTATTTTTTCTATACTTTTTAACACCTTTTTCCTCAAGTTTGCTAAATTTGTCGTTGTGATATTTAGTTACTCCATCTGTCTCAAAAAGAGTCAAATATATATATATATATATATATATATATATATATATATATATATATATATATATATATGATATGTTTAATTAATGCTAGTGTTTACTGATGAAAAGTTATTTTTACCTTTATAGTTAATGTAGAAATTAGGAATGAGTAATTAATGCATGTTTTGATTATAAGGCTAAAGTAGGAAAACAAGTCATTATTACTTTTCAAAAATAAAATGTGGACATATTTTTTGAAACGAACATAAATAGTATAGTGGACACTTTTTTTTATACGGAGAAGTATCATCTAGCTTTGACATTCCTTATATTTTTAGAATTGTAAATGCAGTGAGTTAATACCATCTCAAGATCGAGATTGACTCTATAGGAAAACTCAAAAATCTAATCAGAATTTTATCTCCAAGCCTAGTCATGATCTCAATTAATTAACGAATACATATATTAGCTCAAGCTAAAAGATGATGGATTAAAGCAAGTCAACTTCGAAAACCTATCAAGACGATCTCGAATAGCTTAACGATTGGATAGCAAACCTCTAACATTTACAACTTTTGATCATCAACACTACACAGTAGCAAATTATTTTCTTTTCCACTTCTTTTAAACACCATCCATTCTGTAATTCACATTAGTTAAACATGAGTTGCACATTTTTAATAAGAAAAAAAAAACAACATATAATTGACCAAAATTGATAGCTATATAAATCTCACAAGAACATATACATATCCAAAAAAAGTGAAAGTACCTAAGACAATTGATATAAAACTACGTAAACAAAAGAAGGTCAAGAATAATATATAGTGAAACATTGGCAGGGTCAAATGTAAACACAAGATTAAAAGGTGCAAGGGTATAAACACGATTGGCTTAATGTTGTTTGGTTTCATCAATGTGTTCCGAGACATCCATTTAATATGTGGCTTATTATGAATCATAAATTAAAGACATAAGATCGGTTGAAGCAATGGGATGTTAGTCCGGAAACTAACTTAAACCTGCTTTTGTGTCCTCTCTGCAACCTTATTCGCGATTCTCACTCGCATTTGTGCTTTGAGTGTTTTTTTTTTCTATGCAGGTTTGGGCTATGGTTCATACATTATCTAGCATGGATTCGGCCCCCCATACTTGAAGACGCGGTTGCTTTTCTTATCCCAAGCTCAAAGGGACGTTCAGCTAGGAGTGTTATCTCTAGTATTGTTCTAGTTGCGACGTGTTATTACATTTGGCAAGAAAGAAACGCAAGGGTGTTTAAGCAGAAATCCATGTTGGTTATTCTTATTTATGAGACTATTGTTACCAATGTAGGCCCAAGATTGTTTCTCTTCATTTCAAGAAGGATAATTCTTGCATTCGTGAGTTGATTTCAACATGGAAGCTTCCAAGTTCTCTTGTGGTCTATGAGCACAATACTTGTCCATGATGTATGAAAATCTCATTTCGTACCTTATGTTGGATTTTGAGATAAGTTGGCATGTTCTTGTTTTCGTCTAGGGAGTTCCATGTGAGAGATGTACTCCCTTTTTCCTTCTCCAAGGTTTTTGCCACTGGGTTTTACTTGGGAAGGTTTTTTAAGGAGGCAGTCTCATATGGTACCCTTATGCTCCCTAGAAGTTTGTTGTTGGATGGTCTTGAAGGTTATGCTAAGAAGTTGTCTTTTGTTTATCTCTAGCTTATGGTTATTTGATTATATGTGAGTGTTAATGGCATGTCATAAACACTTTTTATAGGTGTCTATCAAGCCTTGCTTAAGGTAAATGTGGTACATCAGCCACATTCCAATTATACTTAACTTTTTGGTGATTTAATATATTTTTACCGGGGTAACCCTTTACCTTCAAAAAAAGAAATTAGGGTATAAATGTGGTATGTATATTTAAACAGTCGTGTACAAAGTAATGTGGTCCATGTAAACCAAGTATTAAGAGCACGCGTGTGTATTTCATGACAAAACTTTTAGTTATAATGATTTTAATCTCATTTTAATTATTTTTTCCTATAGAAAGTCTTGCGGCTTCACTACTATTAAATTTATTATTCGAGCGTATACTCATGTCGTCTTTCAGAATTTATGTGTTTAACAATTGATGAGGTGAATTTAATACTGATTTTAGGGTTCATTTACCCTAATTCGTGCAATTTATCTTTGTTTCAACTTAATTACTTTCATATTTGATTTTTTTTTATGTTAAGTCTTATGCAGTTGTGTGATTTTGGACAAATTTTAGGCGCAATTTTCCAACTTCAAGTCGAGGAGCAACAGCTGAATAGCTTCCTCCCTTTTTGTCGACTAGTTGGGGTACATCACTTTCAGCCATGGTAGGATCTGATTTTAAAAAACGTTTTGAACGGTTTATAAAACTTGTTATCACAAATCAAGACCGCTCTGATACCACTTGTTATTCCCTTTACACGACTAGCTTAACTACAAAGTTAATCTATCCGTGTTCCATGTTTCAGTGATGTAATGAAAAACTTGTTTAAAATGTAAAGAAAACTTAAAGTAAATAACACGAGTTTTTCAACGTTTAAATCCTTATTTGAATTAATTCAAAGAATATATACCTCAAGTGTTTGTGGAATAACACTTGGGATTGAAATGACAAGTATGGTGTAGTCTCCTCTCTAAACTTAAGCTTAAGTACAACTATGCTAACCAACTGAGCTAACCTCAAGTACTTAGTTGTCTTTGGAGGAGTAAAAGTGTGTATGAATGTCTAAGCATTTAGTGCACAATATTAATTTTTACTCCACCTTATGATCCTATTTATAGACAAGTATAGTTGACCCATTACAATGAAGACAAAGATGACCTATGCTAGTTTAGACAAAATACTTGCTTATTTTGTCTCAATTACAACATTATACTTTTAGTAAAGGACAATTGTGCTTTCTGAGTAACAATGATGAAACTGTTCTGATTCTTAGCCTTTCAGGGTAAGTTTGACCTTTGTTTGATAAGGACTCCTCCTTATACGTTTCAAACTTGTCCCGCCTTTCCTTCAGAGCCTAAGTCTTCAGTCCAAATCTGTCTTTATTTTTTAGGAGACTTGAGGTTCAGTGAGTTATTGTCATCACTCCTTGAACCCATCACCTTATTCTTTGGCTCGGGTATCATTCACTTAGTCTCACCTTACTGAATGGAAGTCTTTCTTCTTAAGCTTGTCACAAGCTTCCTGAGGGTGACTCACTTAGTGACTTTCACTCAGTGACTTAGTTGATGTTTATGTTTATATAACACTTAGGATATTTTCTATTTAAATCCTATTTTACGGAAGCTTCGGGTACTAAATGAACCCAACAGTTCCAGATTGTATTCGAACTCCAGATGAGAAGTAATTGTTAGCCTTAATTGTTTTATTAGAAGTGATGGTCATTCACGGTTAGGAACTTTGTAACATGTGTTAGATATCGTGATAGAATAGTCAATGGGCTCGTGGACTTGGGCTAAGCTAATTGGTTATAAGTTAAGTTAAGCTAGCCTTATGTATGATGTAATCCAACCCAAGCCCAAACGAGCCCATGGAAAGCCTTTTAGGGCATCATGTATTCCAACTATAAATACCCCTCAAATGGTCATTTGAGGGGTGTGCTTGAGTGTGTGTGTGTGTGTGTGTTTCATATGAGTATTGTTTTCATCTTCTTTCCTTTATCTCTCTAAACATACACGATCCATATACATCAAGTCACCATGTTCTTCTCTTCATCTTTCTATTCTTATTTATGCGTAACTGTTGTGGTTTATGCATAAAGCGTGTTTGTGTCTAAAGTTGTGATAAGGTATACGTGATTAAAGGGGTTTTACAATTGGTATTAATCGCCTAACAATGGTTTAGGAGTGTTTTGGTTGAAGTTTTTTTTGTAGTGTTACGCGTAGCTTCGTTATCAAAGTTTTCACGCTTCAAGCTTTAATTTTTGCACTTAAAAATTCAAGATTCTTGTGGTTTAAGGTTTATTTGGTGCTAAAGTTTTAGTTTTTTGCAAAAAGTTCGAAGCTTTACGTGTTTTTCTTCATTTTTAAGCTCGTATTTGGTTCATTGGTCATTTCTACGCATAAGCTTTCTAAGCACTTTGGGTGAAAAAGGTCAACATTTTTGTGTTATTCGAGTGTTTTTAAGGCTATCTGTGCAAGCGAAATCATTTGAATCACTGGAAAGTTTTTACGCGTAGGTCAAAACCCTAGTTCTACGCGTAAGAAAAGTCAATGTCCTCTGTCTACGCATAACTTTCTACGCATAAGCTTTTGGTGCAGATTCTTCGAGCTATAACGATTACTCAGTGCTTCCCTCACTTGGATAAGTTTGTGGAACACTTCGACTTTTGGATATCTTTTACACTGTGATAGTGTAAAGGATTTTTGGGTAAAACCCTAATCTTACGCATAAGCTTAGAGTTACGCGTAGAACACTTTACGCTTAAGTATTTTCTTACGCCTAAGCTTGTCTTACGCATAACTAAATCTTACGCATAAGTTTTTCTACGCCTAACTTTAAACTTACGCATAAGCATTTCCTACGCCCAAGGAATCCTACGCTTAAGCCATCCTACTCGTAACTTCTTCGGTCTACGCCTAAGCTTAAAAAAAAAAAAAAAAAAAAAAAAATTGTCATAACTCAAATTTGAGTAAAATTTAATTTTTAGAGGAGACTAAACGTTCAATTTCTACGCGAGATTCAAATTTTGGTTTAACTGTGAAAATTTTGGTCAAAAATTCAAATTTTTGGGCCTAAATTCAAATTTTGCGGGTCAAATTTGGCTTCAAAATTGTCATAACTCAAATTTTTCATACGACCTTAGAATTGATTTTTATAGTGAATTTCAAATTTTGGGAGAAATTTTTTTTTACACCTAAGAACCAAGGTTACGAGTACGACTTTCAGAAACACCTCAACCGAGCTTAATCTTCATCAACCACAACTCCTTTATCGTTGAATTGATCCTACATCAACTTTATCAGATCATACCTTCATCAATGGCAACTCAACAAGACATTCATGCAGCCGGTGCCGAAAACCGTCCTCCTATGTTGGCAAAATGTGGTTATCTTCAATGGAAAAGTCGTATGCTTCGCTACATCAAGACCAAACCTAATGGAAAACTCATGATTAACTCCATTACGAATAGACCCTTCAAGCCTCGACAAATCCTAGACCCTGGAACTCCTGACGTCCCACCATCTTATCATACTCAAACTGAATCAGAATACACTGAAGAGGATCAGAAGCAAGTCGATGCAGATGACATGGCAATTCATATTGTCCAACTGGGTTTACCAATAGACATCTTTGTCATGGAACAGAAATTGGTCAACAAGACATGGAGAACAAGCTGCTAACTGAATGGGAAAAGTTTACTTCAACTCCAGGAGAATCCATTGAATCCTACTATGGAAGGTTTTGCACTTTGATGAATGAGCTAATGAGAAACAAGCTAGCACCCAGAACTATCGTTCAAAACATCAAGTTCCTGAACAATCTTCCAGAAGAATGGGGACGATATGTCACTATTGTCAACCAAACAAAAGACTTACATCAGGTGAACTTTGATCAACTAAACGATTTTCTGAAACAAAACAAAGCTGAAGCGAATGAAGTCAGGAAAGAAAGATTGGCAAAGAATCATGATCCATTGGCACTTATTGCAAAGACTCAACCTTTAGTGAATACACAAAAACAAGCTTCATCATCTTCCAACAACAACTTGCAGCAATACATTCCACAACCACAACAACAATTCTATCCACCAGAACAACAAGTCATTCAACAACAGTATCCACAATACCAAGAACAAGGAATCACTGATCCTGAAAATGAACAAGAAGAAGCTTTGCGACAAGTATTTTCTTTATTGGGTAAAGCATTCAGCAGTCGCTATTCCACACCAACTAACAACAACCAAAGGATTTCATCAAACACTCGCAACAGGCAAATTGCACAGCCGGGTGTGAATATGGGTAATCAAGGACAAATGGTTGGAGTTATTGGGAATCAGCAGGGATATGCTACTGGATTTCGTATGGGTAATCAGGCGGTTCCGTATCAGGGTAATCAGTTGGGTCAGAATGTTGGAAATCAGATGGGACAGAATGTTGGGAATAGAGCAGTGGGTAATCAGAATGGGAGTTGCAGCTACAGTCATTGGGAATTATGGAAATGTGAATCAGGGTAATCAAGTTAAGTGTTATAACTGTCAAGGAATAGGTCACATGGCACGAAACTGTCCCACTAAGCCGCACAAGAAGAATGCTGAGTTTCTTCGGAAAGCTATGCTGTTAGCACAGAAGCAAGAAGCAGGGATGCAGTTAACTGCTGAGGAAAATGATTTCTTTGCTATTGTGGATGATTTGGAAGACCTCGAGGAACTCAATGCAAACTGCATCTTCATGGCAAATCTTCAGGAGACTAAGTACGACACTGACTCTGACGCACCTCCTGTCTATGACGCCAATGCAGTATCTGAGGTACCAATCATTGATCCATGCTATAACAATGTCATATTTGATGTGTTTACTCATGACGAACAGCATTCTGTGACGCCAGAACCTACTTATGATACATACCTGGACAATCCGAGTTGTAGCAATACTAACTCCGAAACTCCAGATGTGGATCCTAGTGGAGGCTGTGTGGCACAAAATACTGAGACTGATGAGGAAACACGTGCTTATTTTGAATCATTAATCAATAACTGTGGCATTGAAATTGAGAAAGTGAGTAAGGTCAATCGCGAAGTTAAGGCCGCGAATGTTAAATTGACCACTGAGCTTGAGAGTTACAAAGAGAACGCCAGAGCCTATGAATTTCATACAAACAAAATATCAGAATTAGAAATTGGTTACCGAGATTCTGTTTTAAGAGAAAAACAATTGCAAATCAAGTATGATACAGTTGATGTGAATCTGAACTTGAAAATAAAATCTTTAAACAAGGAAATTTCTGAACTAAATGACCAACTTTCTAAACAAAAAACACTGTTTTCTGATCTTGAAAAAGAGAAGAAACAGTTGATTGCTGATTTTTCAAAACGAGAAGATTCTCTTCTTGACGAAATTCTGGATAAAACTGAAACTATCAAAAAATTGGATAATTTACTTCTTACAACGGGTCATTCCGCTAAAACAAACAAGATGCTTTCTAATCAAGTAAATCCGATTTTTCATACTTCACATAAAATGGCTCTTGGTAACTCACCTCCTTGTTTCCTCAAGAAAGCTCAGAAACAACGGAATGTGTTAAACAATGGAAAACCTTTGCATGAACCCATAATTGTGCATGATTCTCTTGAAACGTTGGAACTATCTGAGGAGAGTAGATCAAGAATGAAACAAAAACATCCGGAAATCAAACCAATTGACTATAACAAATGGAACAAAATTAATGGTATTTCGTTTGTTTCACATAAAGAACAATCAAAGTTTTCCATCACACCAGTTTCAAAAACAGTTGCAACTCCTGTAGTTGTCTCAAAATCCTTTTCGAAAATCGAACAAATGTCTTCAAACAATCCTTTTAACACAAGTGATGCCAAAAGCATTTTAGACGATGTTAAAACTAGAATTGGGAGACTTCAAGAGACTATTAAAACTAAAACTCATATTACAACCAACATCTGGTTTAATAGTTTTGATATTGAACAAAAAAAGTTTTTTGAAACTGAAATTGCCCCTCAGCTGAATAACATCAACTCAAGGGTAATTTATTTTGAACAAGCCTTTTTGAAAGAAACAACTGGCTTTGTTAAGGACCACAAATCCCTGGTAAAGCAAGCTAATGAAAGTATTGAACACATCAAAGTTTTGGAAAATTTAAATGATTCTCTCTTCGAAGATGTTCTGAGTACTGATATTATGTCCATCATTTTGCAAACATATTCTGTTGAAGATCATGAAAGACTCCAGTCTGAGACCTCCGCAATTGTTTCAAAATATGAAAAAGCACTTGAGAAACTTGAAAAAGAAAATGTCTCATATTTTAAACAACTTGATCGAAAAACTGAGGAATGCAAATATGACAAACTGTCGTATGAGCGTGCCTACAATGACATGAAAGCGAAAAATGATTTTTTGAGGGCTCAGCTGGAAAGTCAAAAAGGAAAGGCAGTGGATACTGTGATTAAAAAACCATTGACTGCGGAGAAAGCAAATGTTCCCAAACCGGTTTCCAAACCAAAAATGTCTGTTTCTATGCCTCCTCCAAAAGTCAATGAGAAAAATGTTTCATCAAAACCAGTCACTCCACCTGCCCCACCTAAACAAAACGTTGATAAGGGAAAAGCGGTTATCGAGAAACCAAAAGTTTTAGCACCTGGCCTTTTTAAGATGAGTACCACTAATGCGTCTGCCTCCACATCTAAAACATATGGAACAAACGACATAAGTTTAGAAAAGCACTCTAAAGAGACTAGGAAAGCTTAAACCACCTCCCTTCATAAAAATGTGAATCCTAATGCGTGTGCCTTACCTTCTACAGGACTAGAAAGCACCTCTAGGAGCAGCAGACTAAAGCCTAAGAGCAATACAAGGAACAATAGAGTCTCGACTGCCTCTAGGAGTAGTAGCTTGAATAAAGAGCAGAAAGTAGAAGAACACCCTAGGAATTTACAGCTGTTGAATAAGAAAGACATTTCATCTGAATGTACTGAACCTATGAAACTTGCTAAGTCTAATGAATGTGTTGAATCTCTTTGTTTAACTTGCAAGAAATCTTTAATTAATGATCAAGATGATTGTGTTTCTAAGAATGTGAATGATAAGCCTGTTAAGAAGAACGTCCAAAAAAGATCTTACGCTAAACGAGTAGGAAGACTAGTTGCAAAACTTAGACTTTACACTACTGACAGGAACCAAAGCGTTTCCTTTAGGGATGATATTTGGAAACCCACAGGTAGAACATTCACACTCCAGAATGGTAAAATGAGTGATAAACCAGAACTCCCTGTAGAAAACCTCTTTGAGTGTGATAAGGATTTTACCTCTAACCCAAAGGAACCTAAATCAAAACGGTTTCCACAATATTCTTTTTCTGTTACTGGCAGGTTATCGAAATTTGTCTTTGGATCGTCGACTCGGGTTGCTCCAAGCACATGACCGGGAATCTGAAGCTGCTGATCAATTTCGTCTAGAAATTCATGGGAACCGTACATTTCGGAAATGATCATGTAGCAGCTATCATGGGTTATGGAGATCTATCTTTTGGAAATTATTTGATCACTCGGGTTTACTATGTCAAAGGGTTGGGACACAATTTGTTCTCAGTCGGGCAGTTCTGTGATGCAGATTTAGAGGTTGCTTTTAGGAAAAATGCTTGCTTCGTTAGAAACTTGGATGGCACTGATCTCTTAACTGGGAATCATGATACAAACTTGTATGCTATCGATATCAATCAAATAGCCTCTTCATCACCAATATGTCTTATGACACGAGCTTTTGGAACACAATCCTGGTTGTGGCATAGAAGGTTATCCCATCTCAATTTTGACACCATCAACAATCTTGCCAAAGACAACATCGTCAACGGACTTCCAAAGTTCAAATACACCAAGGATCACTTATGTCCATCATGCGAACAAGGAAAAAGCAAAAGAGCATCATATAAACCCAAATCCGTACCTAGTTCGGAAGCAAAGTTGCATATGTTGCACATGGACTTATGCGGCCCAATGAGAGTTGAAAGCATTAATGGGAAAAAGTAAATCCTTGTTATCGTCGATGATTATTCGAGATATACATGGGTTAGGTTTCTAAGATCAAAAGACGAAGCACCAGGCATCATCATCACCTTTCTGAAACGTATTCAAGTACTTCTTCAAACTCCAGTAAGGGTTGTAAGAATAGACAATGGCACAGAATTCACTAATCAGGAGTTAAGAACTTATTTTGAAGATGTTGGAATCACACATCAGACATCAGTTGTTAGAACTCCACAGCAGAATGGGGTAGTTGAAAGAAGAAATAGAACTCTTGTGGAAGCTGCTCGCACAATGCTAATTTATTCTAGTGCACTGTTATTTCTATGGGCTGATGTTGTTGCCACTGCTTGTTTCACTCAGAACCGATCCCTTATCCATCCAAGATTCAATAAAACCCCATATGAGCTTGTGAACAATAGAAAACCTGATATCTCTTACTTTCACGTGTTTGGTGCTTTGTGCTATCCTACGAATGACAGAGAAGATCTTGGAAAACTGAAAGCAAAAGGTGATATTGGAATCTTCATTGGATATTCAGATAACTCGAGGGCATTCAGGGTGTATAACAGAAGAACGAGGAGGATCATGGAGACGATGAATGTGAAATTTGATGAACTTTCACATATGGCTTCTGAGAGACTCGCTCTAGAACCCGCACTAAACCAGCAGACTTCTGGACACATCAGTTCAGGACTCGTACCTCAAAGAGCTCAATCAACTTCGTTTGACAATCCTAAAGAACAAGAATAGGAGAATTTCTTCGAGTTAATGTTCGATGAATACTATGGGGGAACTTCGACAAATGCATCAAACCATCATTCCGCTGCACCCGCTCAAAATCATCCTCCACCACCAACAGAAGATGCATCTACAACGGTCGAAACCAATGCACCAACTCCATCAACATCATCTACATCTACTCCAATTCTTGCACCCGTTCTACCAGCAGTTGATGAGCAAAACCAAAACCAGAACGATGCAACGTTAGATGAAGACTTATTTGAAAACCCGTTTGCTACGGAATCAGCTGAATCATCCTCAAGCTTATGAGAACCATCTAACTCACATACGTTTAACCAACGGTATCCTTCTACTCTAAAGTGGACAAAAGACCACCCTATGGAACAAGTTATTGGTGAACCTTCAAGGCCAATTCAGACGAGACGCCAACTTGCCACCGATTGCGACTTGTGCATTTACCTTTGCTCAATTAGAAATATAGAGCCAAAGAACATTCGCGAGGCAATGGCAGAACCCGCATGGATAGAAGCGATGCAGGAGGAACTTCTCCAATACCGTCTTCATGACTCTTGGGAAATGGTTCCAAGACCAATTGACATTCGCGTCATTGATCTCAAATGGTTATGGAAGAACAAAAGGGATGAAGAGATGACTGTAATTCGCAACAAAGCTTGTCTTGTGGCCAAAGGATACAGACAAGAGGAAGGGATAGACTTTGAAGAGTCATTCGCGCCGGTAGCTAGACTTGAAGCAGTCAGGATATTCTTAGCCTATGCAGCTTATAAAAACATCACGGTTTATCAGATGGACATTAAGACCGCGTTCTTGAATGGAACTCTGAAAGAAGAAGTGTACCAGAGTCAGCCAGAAGGCTTCATAGACATGGAACATCCAGACTACGTCTACAAACTCAAAAAGGCAATCTATGGTTTAAACAAGCTCCGAGAGCGTGGTTTTTTGAACTGTCCTCTTTCCTTATCCACAAAAATTTCACCAAAGGAACGGTTGATCCTACCTTGTTTACACAAAAATGCAAAAACGACATTTTGATTGTTTAGATTTACGTGGACGACATCATCTTTGGGTCCACTAATCCGAATCTTTCAAAAAAATTTGAAAATCTCATGAAAAGCAAATTTGAAATGTCCATGATGGGGGAACTAAAATTCTTTCTTGGTTTACAAATACATCAGTCCCCTCGTGGAATTTTTATTAATCAAGCTAAATACACAACTGAGATTTTGAAAAATCATGGTATGGACAATTGTGATTCGGTCGGAACACCAATGGTAAATTCACCAAAAATTGGAGCCGATTTGTTTGGGAAACCTATTGATCCGAAGAAATATCGGAGCATGATTGGTTCTCTCATGTACCTCACTGCTAGTCGACCAGATATTCATTTTGCTGTTTGCTTATTAGCACGGTTTCAGGCAAAGCCTACCGAACGGCACCTCAAAGAGGTTAAACGGATCTTTCGGTACCTGAAGACATCCATTCACATGGGACTTTGGTATCCGAAGGAATCCGGATTTGATCTAATTGCCTTTTCAGATGCGGACCACGCATGTGATCAAGTAACAGCAAAAAGTACATCTGGAGGAGTACAATTTTTGGGTGAAAAGTTAGTCAGCTGGTCTTCAAAGAAACAAGATTGCACTGCACTTTCAACCGCTGAAGCTGAGTATGTGTCTCTATCTGCGTGTTGTGCTCAAGTTCTATGGATGAGAACACAACTCATAGATTATGGCTTTACTTTCGATAAAATACCTATGTATTGTGACTCGAAAAGTGCCATAGCCATATCATGCAATCCTGTTCATCACTCAAAGACTAAGCATATCCGTGTCCGCTACCACTTCATCAAAGAGTACGTCAAAAATGGTACTGTTGAATTATTTTTCGTGAAGACAGATTACCAACTCGCCGATCTATTAACTAAAGCCCTTCCAAAAGAAAGATTTGACTATTTAGTTCGACGAATTGGAATGCGAAGCCTAACCCCTGAGGAGTTAAAACGTCTTCTCGAATCTTCTTGAAAATGATTTTCCAAAAAGCTTCGCTGTAAATATTTTTGAAAAACAAAATACAAAATTTGAAAAACCAACAAAAGCAAAATATAAAAATATAAAAAATTTCAAAAAATACGAAAACAATATAAAATAAAAAATACAAAAATATTCTTCTCACGATATGTCTCTCGTATAATCGATATTCTGTACGTTTCTAGAAATGTCATTCAACAATGATACGGGCATGTACAGATGCTTGAGCGATAGTTCTTTAATTGTTTTCTAAAACATGTCGTTTCTCAAAATTTCTTCATAATAATGGCTTTCGTATACTTCAGTACGAAACCCGGACCAAAATGATGACTTTTGATTATTTTCAAATCAAAACTCGTGCTTTTATTGAAAAAAATCAAGTGTACGCTTCAGTGCACTACATTTAAAACTGGTGAGAAATCATCATCATCTTGAGCACCTTTTCAAGATTGTGCAAAAAGATTTTCATAATCTTTCAAAATATTTTGTGCTCAAGATAACTCCCTCTAAAACCCTTTAATTGATTATGCTTTATTAAAGGGGGAGTATAAAACTAAAATGTTCCAAATTCTTGCTTAAATCAACTCCGTGTGTCTCCCCAAAATATTCTAAAATGTTGTTTAATCCGATGATATAAAAAATATCACGAATATTCTATTTTTGAGGGGGAGGAAACGTGATTAAAATGTGATCAAAAAGTTTAATGATCGTTGTTTGAATCTCAAAATGAGCTCAACTCAGTTGAAACCAATGAATTGACGAGGAATCATGTACCATCTCGAGAAACCTTCTATGGACTTGACCAGGACGGGTAATAATTTCAAGCTAGTTCTCTAGTGATGTAAACGTGTCTCGAATCGGTCTAGTTTATTTAAAGTTGATCAATTCAAAAAGTGCGAACTCTACCCTCTATGTGCAGATTTCTGTCAAAACTTATAAGCACATGTGAAGGGGGAGTGTTTCCGAAAATATAAAACTCACGGAGTGTTTCAAACATGTTTTCTATCATAAACACTCTGAGAGAGTTTCAAGAAATATGGTTTTATGGCAACAATAGGACAGTCATGGAGTTATAAGGTGACTAAGGATAGGAAATCCGTCCTATGATCCGCCAGAGCCGAAGGGATCTACCCAAGGACATCACAAATAGTTAGTATTAGAAGTCCTTAGGAATGATTGAAAAAAGGAGTAATGTGAGAAAGGAGAAAGAAGGGGTTGAAGAATTAAAAAGAAATGTAATGAAAAAGGGTGAAAAGAAATAGCCCTCCATAATCAACCTTAGGGCAGAAACTGGGTTCAATACATATGCTACTGGTTGTCACTAGATGACACTGGTATTGAAGACAAAGACGTCATGGACCCAGTGACGCACTGCACCAAACCTTCTAGCCACTCAATTCCTCTTAAAAGGATTTGTTTCATTCTCACTGGGAACCCTACATAATCTATCGACTTTCTCTTAGAGATCCTTGATATTGAAAAAGGAGACCCTCTCCCTAGTCTCCACTCAGGAAAACCAAAATGCACTAATTGAGTCTGGAGCCACGAGATTCATCAAAAGATCTCATAGGAACACTTGACATGACATCGCTTGTTGTTCATCTATAAGGACGCAAGTGATATAATCTAGAGTCCGACGCAGATCTTAGCAATCTGCCAGAACATTTATGAGAAGTTTCACATCTGTGATCTTCAGTGATTGAATGGAAACTCCTGCCAGGGTCAACATCAAGCAGCCCTGACAGCAGGTCACTTCGGTAACTCCCCGTGGATTACGCTTAGTGTGTCTCAAACGGTCTACAGTCGTGGAGTGATGCTTCGGTGTACTTCAGCGACTCATCTGAACTGTAGATGTACTTCGGTATATCGCGTTATCTCACTTGTGGGACTCCAGTTCAGGAACGGCCTTTGTAAGAATTAGAGATGTGTTTTCACACTATGCTGTTAACACCCTCGAAATTCAAACTTGTAAGTGCCGGAATCCGCTTATTACTAACTTGTTTTATGTTTTCTTCTTATGGAAGCTCCGGAGCGGATTGATCGTGCAGATTCACCACATGCTCATACCAAAAATACATGAAAGTTCTCATCATAATCAAAGGCTAAACAAAGTTAAAGATGATTCTTCGTCAATGTCAAAGAATCCAGAAAGTTTAAAGACTCGAGAACTATATCATTGGTAACCAAAATACAAATAGAAGTGTGAGCATGGTGGAGAAAGGCGTGGAGACACCTAACCAACGAAGTTGACAACGACAGACAACCACATTAACTGATCACAAAGCATGAAGGAACAATGAATTAAGACTATTCTATATCTACACGCAAAGTTCAAGCTCGAGAAAAGTAAAGACCTAATCAAGTGGAGCATCATTTGAATGACCACCCCTTAGGGGGAGATTGTTAGCCTTAATTGTTTTATTAGAAGTGATGGTCATTCACGGTTAGGAACTTTGTAACATGTGTTAGATATCGTGATAGAATAGTCAACGGGCTCGTGGACTTGGGCTAAGCTAATTGGTTATAAGTTAAGTTAAGCTAGCCTTATGTATGATGTAATCCAACCCAAGCCCAAACGAGCCCATGGAAAGCCTTTTAGGGCATCATATATTCCAACTATAAATACCCCTCAAATGGTCATTTGAGGGGTGTGCTTGAGTGTGTGTGTGTGTGTGTTTCATATGAATATTGTTTTCATCTTCTTTCCTTTATCTCTCTAAACATACACGATCCATATACATCAAGTCACCATGTTCTTCTCTTCATCTTTCTATTCTTATTTATGCGTAACTGTTGTGGTTTATGCATAAAGCGTGTTTGTGTCTAAAGTTGTGATAAGGTATACGTGATTAAAGGGGTTTTACAGTAATCGCTGCCTTGAATGGTGTGAAACCTGCTTTTATGATGTTGATGATGTCGGACTTGTGTAGTCTCTATATCTTCATGACTTGCTTTATCTTCTTTGTGAATTCAATAATATGGACTTCTGGTGGTGTTTCATCTTCTAGTATGGTAGGGTGTGCAGCGACCATCTCTTCAAACCAATCAAATTCCTGAGACGAAGAGTCACCCATTCTGGTGCTGGTTGCATTGTCATGTTGGGTGGAGGTTCTGGTACTTCTTCAGCATCCTTGGGTTGTTCAGTGTGTAGAACCATAGGGGGGGGGGGTGAATACGATCTTCTCGGCTTCTTCAAAAGTTTAAATACTTCAAGTCTCAAAGATCAGGTTGTGGTTATACAACAACAAACACAACCACGAGCACAACCAAAGTATATAAAGCAAGTAAAGAACACCACGATATATACTGGTTCGAGATATAGGGTTTATACCATCCGTACGTCCAGTTGCAAAACTACAACACGATACTATTCACTAAGTATAATCCTTTTGGTAGACTATAAACCGTTACAACTTCACTCCACCGATATGCACAAAGATCGGTGCTCACAAAAAAGAGCTACTCCCAACGGTATTACGCCCTCGAAAACCACCCAAAAGAATCTTGCGATTCGACTTCCCACCGGAAGTATCAAACCCCAGCTAGATCTCCCACGATCTAGGCTTGGTCACCCAGACACAAGACTTCCCTTACAACCAAATCAAATAATAGAATGTATAATAGCACATCCAAGCCCTAACCTAACCTAGAGACTTGATTGTAATAGAAAGGGTGTAGAAAGAAGACCCTCGATACAATCACAAGAGTAAATTAGGTTCTTGTAATTCTTCCCTTTCAAAGGAGTGTGTTCTTCCAAAGATGATATGTGAATAATCAAGAACACTAGAGAGAATTAGAGGATTGAAGAAGAGAGAAATAGAGAGAAAGAAGTAATGGCAAGGGGTGTGGAATACAAGATCCAAGGTGGGGTATTTATAGGCCAAAAACCCAAAAGAAGAAAAACATTACCGAGGCTGGCGCGCTGCTAGCGTTTCAGAGTGCCAGCGATGCGCCAGGATCCCGTAATATTTTTTCTTCGGGTTATGACCTTTAACTACCCAACCTTGCTAAACCCCCAATTGTACTTATCACTTTGACCTTCCCATTATTCATCCTCAAGGTCAACCAACTCAAATAACCATTTGATAAAAATCATTTGTGAAGTGATTATATGTAAAACGAGTTATCAAAGAGAGAAAGATAGAAGGGAAAATTAGATTGAGATAGTTTAGGTATTCCTCACATGGCATAGATAAAAAGGGAGGAATATGCCATGGAATATTCCTTTGCTTGGAAAGGAAGGGTTGTGTTAGAGAGAGAGGGAGATGGAAGAATGTCTGTGAGAGAGAAGTGTGTGTGAGAAGCTTAGTTAGCATTGAACCATGGTTAGTTTAAGTATGTAAAAATAATATGCCAAAGGTATCAAATAATATTACTAAAAGATAAGAGAGTGAGAGAGATGAGTTGGCTTGGATGTGATGTATGACGGTGATGACGAGCCTATGAGAGAGGAAGACGAGAGTATGTGTGTAGTGTGTGAAATTTGAATTGTAGTGTGTGTGAGAGTGTATGACATGAAGAGATGGTGGTGTAAGAATGATATGATGGGGAGCCTATGTAAGAGAGTGAAGTGTGTTGAGTAAGCTTAGTATGTGTGTGAGGGTGAGTAAAGTGTGTTTGGAAAACTTGATAAGTATGTAGGTGAGTAGAGTGTGTTTGGCAAGCTTGATAAGTGTGTGAGTGAGTAGGATGTATTTGGCAAGCTTGATAAATACGTAAAGAGATGGTTGTTGGAGAAGGTGAATAGTAATGTGGTGATGTGTTTGATTGTGTGTGGTTTATAGTGAATGTGGTGAAAAAGATGTCGATGTGGAGAATGTTAGAATGTAGGGAGACAAATAGTACATGCAAGTACAAGGTGTGTAAAAGAATATTTAAAGAATGTTTAGGATAAGATTGGTAGATATTTGGAAGGTTTATTTGTTAAAAAGTTGGTATTGTAATAAGAAAATAATCAAAGGATTGATTATGAAATAATCACATTGTCATTAAAAAAGAAAAGATTGAAAAATGATGATTATAGGTTGTTTGTATCGGGTAAGAAAATCAAAGGATACCAAAGCTCCTAAATAACACAACGTCAAATGTTCAAAATATCATAACTCGTGTTTTCCACAACTTGACGTAATCAATAATCATCTTAATGCAAACAAGCTAAGTGCTTTGCATCATAGTAAAGCATATCTCATAACGGGAAAGGATGTATTTACGCAAAAGGGACCTTTGACTTAGTTTGACCAATAAGGGAGTAAAACCCGTTACATGATTAGAGAAACGTAAACACGGATTATGGTCATATGAATACTTTCCCTTAATGTTATATGAAAGTTATGAATCTTCTAGGTTTAGAAAAGCCATAGCTAGAGGCGTTTGATAAAATAATTGAGTTGCCATTTTGTAAAAAATGAGAGGTTGTGATTTTGAATCCTCTAACTATAAAACTCGTTTCGAGTGTTCCCAATGAAGCACATATCATATTCAAACCTGTATTGAAAGAACCACATTTTTCGGGTAAGGGGAAAGTCGACTTCCAAAAACCGACCCAAACCAAACAGTCTCCGGCGTGCTGCATGCGCGTCGGAGCGCCAGCAGCCCGTCAGGAGCAGATATGAATCATTTTGGTTTTTGGCTAACGTTTTTGATTTTATGTGTTGCGAAGGTTTATTTGTCATCATTAAAACAAAAGGAGACCCAAGCAATGTTGTCCCAACAATCTCCCCTTTTTGATGATGACAAACAAATTTCGAAAGCAAATAAAATTACATAACGTAGCGAAGCTTAAGAACACCATTGATGTAGCCTTGCGTCTTGACCTTAGCCATGTAATTTGGTGAAGATTGATATATCTTTACTAGATCTTCACCCGGGCTTCATTCTTTCTCCCGAAGCTTTGCTCTTTTCTTTGTTTCTCCCCCTTTGTCGAATCAAAAAGGCGGGAATATTTTTAAAATGATTTCATGAGCTTGATAAAACGCTCCCCTTTGAATGTAGCTCCCCTTAGATCGTTGCTCCCCCTTGTTCAAAGTTGAGGGTCAAGAGCATCACCTTTGAGAAGATTTTTAGATTGAGAAGGTTGAGAAGCAATTTAGGCCATTGAAATTAATTAGTTTTAATTTATTATACTAGTCATTGATTTGAATGAAAAGGGTAAAATAGTAATTGATTTACTAGATAATTAATTGAAGATTCAAAACTCCTACTATTATGCTTTATAATAATTCGAATTTGACCTCATGATAGTTTCTAGATACATCATTCTTCGTAGGTTAATTTTTAAGCATTTTTGTGAATCACTTGTTTTTTTAATATTACTATTACACATCAATTGAAATACAAACTTTTTTTGAAGATTCATGAAAATTTTTGGAAAAAAAATCCCAGAACCACCTCTAAATAAAATATTTTGTAAAATATATGATTCAAGTTTCTTTTTTTAATGTACAACGTAATTTATAAATTGAATTGTTAGAAAAAAAAATATATGATTCACGTTTTTTCTAATGTATGTACAATGTACTTATATTATGAATCGTAAGAGAAAAAAATATTATGAACGATTCAAGTGTTTTTTTTTAATGTACAATGTATCTATAAAATAAAATATTATAGCTTTATAAATTAAATCATTAGAAAAAAAAATAATTTTATTTTGCATCATTTGTTAATTCGTGAATCATGAATCATTTCCTTCGGTTTATGAACCATAATATTAGTGAATCAACAAATAATTTTTTTTTTATTGAATTAGTGTTTTGTTTTGAATATTTGGATTTGTGAACTAAAAGTAAATTATTGTTTTATTATATGAATCGCTTACATGGAGGAGGTTAATTAATGCATGCATTAAAGGGGTTCTAATGAAAAAGCAAATGTGGAGGAGGTGATGATTAATGCATGCATTTTATGAATCGATCCATTAAGAAAATGAATAAGTTGGTCATTTTTTAACTTCATATACACTAGGTGAAGTTTAAAGCATGGATTAAAGTGGTTTTAATGAGCAAACATAAAATTATGAATACCTATTATATCCTTGTATACCTATTACATCCTTGTATTAATTTAGTGAGATTAACGATCAAGATCGTTTCTCAATCTTCTCTATCTAAAACTCTTCTCAATCGATCCGGATTCTATATATATATATATATATATATATATATATAGGGGAGAGTTAACGTGAGATCAAACTTAAAGTTGTAAAAATAAAATCAAGTCTAAAAAACCATTAAAACATTTACAAATAACAATTTTAGCAATAATACACACAAAAATAATATTTTAATACAAATTAACATTTTAGCAACTAATAACCAAATGATACATGAATTTGGATTAGTGATACACCTGATACACATTACACTAATAAATATTCCAAAATGTGATACACATACAAAAACCTGATACACATTACACTTCTAATCAAAGTGTATCACTTAGGTTTCGTAAATTTTAAAAAAAATCTATCGAAACTTTAACAATTTTAGTTGTAGGTAATAAAAAATTTATTTTTGTTATAAGGAGAGTGTCGCTTGTCAAATTTTAGTTTGATATCATTTTAACAACTTTAAGCTTGATCTTATTTGATCTAGATTCTATATGTATATATATATATATATATATATATATATATATATATATATATATATATATATATATATATATATATATATATATGTATATGTATATATATATATATACATATATATATATATATATATATATATATATATATATATATATATATATATACATTATATATAAGAGGAGGCATGCCACGTCATAATGCCACTTGGCATCCCATAATGTCATGTCATAATTCCATGTCATCGTTTTTAATGCCAAATAAGCATATTTAAATCCGGTCGGAATTGTTTAAAAAATTTGTCACATAAGGGACTCGAACCCTGGTCCAGGCTCCCAAGACACAAGCGTCTCAACCACCGGAACACTTTAGACTTTTTGTTTAAATCTTTGAAAACAAAATATAGATGCCTAAACTACTCTTCTTGCATATTCAATATCAAAACACAGAAGTTTTGTACCTACAAATTTACATAATCACTGAATTTTTGAAGTCACCATTAACACAACAAATCACGGCAACAAAAAACAACCCTAATCTTCTTATAGATGGTATTCGTTTTTGGTCAATCCATCATTGTTGCAATCCATCATCACATAAGGTAATTATTGTTTTTAATCTTCATGAATAAATTAATTGTCTTTGTTCATGAAACTAATTGTAATGGTTGTGCGACGGTTATGTACATACGAAATTTCATATGGTTGTGTTTAAGAGAAAAAGATATTAAGGAAGAGGCAACTGTTCAATTAATATAATTACTTTTATGTAGGTTCGTGATTATTGGCTTATTTTTTATTGACACTTCTTGTCCTAAATGCAACAATTTAAAGATAAAAACATCAAAAGGTATGCTATAGTTTAGTTTCATCTTTATTGGTTGCTTTTGTTATTAGTGTAATATTGTGCTTGATGAAAGTCTTGACCTAAGATAGTGATTCTAGATATTTGATCAATTAAGTAACAAACAACGATCATTTATATATGGGTTGAGGTTATAGGTATTCTTTCACGTACGTGCAAATCCATAAATATAATGATCAACAAAAAATATCATACATATAAAGAGAATATTAATCCCGTATTTATATTAAGATATGCTATATTCTTAACAATAATATTGTTAATTATAAAGATTACGCCTCCTTTTATCTGAACCCTAATGATTTTTTCTACGTGATTTTCTGTTTATCTGTGTGCACACTCCTGATGTTTTATGCTTTACATAAATTTTTACATGTTCATATGGGACAGTATATCATGCTATGTGGAACGGATTAGTATGTATCTATGTCTCCCTTCTCAATATATCATGTTCATATTGTAATTGTATATCGTATCAAATAAGTTGTACAACCACGTTATGAATGATGTTTCTCTAAAGTTATGCCCTTAGGCTGGAGGTAATTATCACTCTAACGATGTTAGCATGCTTGAATGATGAGGATACTAATATTAATCGTCTCTTTATTCTCCATTTTTCATCTATACTTGTTATAAACTTTACTGATTTTGTGTTTGTTCTCTGATTGATGCAGGTTTTGGATGTAAATTTATGTTTATGTCTCAATCCTAAATCAGAAGCTCTATATTTTACATGTTAAGGATTCGAAAAAGATAAAGATATCTTTGCTTCGTGGAGTTTCAATTATTTTCCAAGGCTAAGGTATTCTATTCGGTAATTTTTTACCCAATTTTTAAACAATATATTATATATTGGCAGAATGTACAAATGAGAGCTCTCTAATGGACTATACATTTTTAACACTTCTTTCAATCTCAGCATATGTGACATGGTTTTGTTTCTGAAAACTATACGATTTGTATGTGATCATAGAATGAATGTTGATAATATGTTTTGTTTATTAGTATGATGTATCAATAAGCCCTACTAATAATGATTTAGGCATCCCAACGGATAATGACGGGACTCAACCTCAACGCTGTCAATCTGGTAACCAGAGGTATGACATTTATGCCTTTGGAGTGATGCTTCTAGATCCTTTTTAGTGGAAGGAAACCTTTTTTATCTGTACGCTATACATTTCATCTTTTTAACCTTTATCATGAAATTATGTCATATTTGGTTTATTTATTAACAGAATTGAGCCAAGAGAAATAAATTCTTTAATTAAATACGATTTCACACACCTTTGTAAGTATTGTTATAATAGATGAGTCAACAGATGAGACTGTTGAACCAACATTCAGCCAAAGAAACTCAAACTCTCCCAAGGTATTGTTATAATTTGTTGATATTGTCTCACTTTGTACTCAAGTATCACTACTTAAGATAATAAAAACCAACTATATTTTCACTTTGCAGTTACAACCACAGTTTGCTGAATAATGGATAGAAGAGTGGCATCAAGAAATTTATAACGAGTTTAATGATTAGAGAGATGGGACTCCACAAAAAGCTTATAAACCCACATTTTTCGGCTTATGAGGACATAGATGAAGATGACATATTTCTATCTGATGGTTCAAAATATGGTATTTCTCGCTTTCAGTTTTGGTCACTTATTGTTTCTTTTGTAGGTAAATATTAAGCTATGTTCGTATGATAATCATTTATTAGTCATCTATATCCCGCCTTCATTTAAAAGCTTGATAATTTGGATGTGGTGGATACAAAGGTAAACATATTTTTATTTATTTGAACTGATTCCTGAGTAGTTGTTTGCAGGAGACACCTCTGATTTTGTCATTAGCTTTGCCTTCAGAAACTGGTCATTAACAAATGTGGTATTGATAAGTTTACTCTGTTATCATGTTGTTTCGGTTAATTAGTTATACAAATACATCTCATGAAAGTTGAAACTCTTATATTGAAGTCCAATATATGCACTGACTTTTAAGTCTGTACTTCTGCTTAAAACTGGTAGCTGAAATGAGAACTCGACAGAAGGATTGGGGCACCAACATTCTTCATTGCACTCCTGTGATACTTTCCTCTTGAAGTAAGATATCCTTTTTTCGTACTAACTTTAGAAAAGAATTGCAATGTATCTACTCATTTGATCTCTTTTTGGAACTGAACATATTTATGCACTATATAGCTTTCAACAAAGATTGAAGCGGGATTACAGTATGATATACGTGAAAAGCTTCATTATATCATTTGTGCAACTATGGTTCTTGAAAGGTAATACCATGAGTTGTTTCAGTTTTAGCACGTTTATCTTTATTCATTTTTAAACTACACAACCCTTTTTTACGAACACAGACGGTAATTTACGTAGAGCGGGTCAAAATTTTTATGCGTGATCGATTTGATTTTGTTAGGAAGAGCTACCATTGAAGAAACTTGTAGTCTTCTACATTGGTTGGATTGTGAAGTAGGTTATGGGAAAATGGTAGTTTGTGGTCTAAGCATGGGTAACTTTTCAACATTACAACTACACCCTGTGGGATCAGTCAAATGGCCAAGATATAATAATTTAAAAATAACATTTCAAGTTCTTATTACATCTGTTTTGTTTAGGTGGAGTACATGCTGCTATAGTTGGATCTTTACATCCTACACCGGTTGCTACATTCCCGTTTTTGTCTCCACACTCTATTGTGGCATTTTGCGAAGGTGTATATATTGAAGCATGTGACGGCATGGGATGGCTTAAGAGATGATATTTCGGCAACTATGGCACTCTATCAAGCTCAAGAGCAAATAAGACATGTGTTATCTCTCACGGATGTTACGCGCTTTCCTGTCCCAAAATCCCCAAACGTGGTCATTCTTGTCACTGCCACTGTATGTTTTTTCTCCAGACAGTCAGTGTTATTCAAAAAGAAATAGTCCATTTTTATGTGTACACCATCCCAACGACGAGGTGGCGTAGCTCCTCAGCGATTTCCTGGTGGACAACCGCAGCAGCAAGGTCAAGGTCGAGGGCCTCAACAACAACAGGCTCTTAGAGGAATGGTACCATCTCAGTGCGGTGCTGGTTCTGGACATGTATATGCACCAACTCCGGAGCTACACCAAGCAACACAAACTCCCCAGCAACCTGGGGTCACCATGAAACCTATGCGTGCTGCTAAATCATTTGTGTGTTCATCAAACCAGTGGTGGTAGCCCTCAGAAAGTGAAAAACAATAAAGGGAAAGAAGAAAACAGCCAAGGGAAGAAGGGTAAAAAGGGAAAAGGTAAAAACTAAACAATGCATATAATGGGATGAATCAGTGATTCTTTATTGGCAAGGTTTTGTAAATTCTTTTGCAAACAATGAAAATATGAGTTGTTTTTTAGTTCAAGAATATCATATTATGATTCTTTGTATGATTTCTTCTTAGATTCGTTTCTGAAACCACTCACTCTATGAGTAGACATCATAAAAGAGTTTTTTATGATCTTGATCTTCGAATTTATATGCTGGTCTCTAGCTTTTGGCTTTTTATATGGGATTGATCATTTTTTTTAAATATATATGCATATGAAATATAACTCCAATTTTGAAAATGGCGTCAAGTTAGCATGTGATACTGTATAGGCATATAGGTTGTTGAGCTAAGTATTTCAGTATACTTGCATCTTTGACACTTGGCTTTGTCAGCAGGCGAAGAACTTCCTTTTGAAACTTGTGGGGCTCACAGATTTCTGTATCAATAAGTATTATCTTTTAAATGTGATGGCCTGGAAACTGGTAAGTTTATTTACCCTAATGTTTCAGTTGTTTTAATTTACCTTGTAGTAGTTCTTTTCATTAATTTAGTATGTCACACATGTCTTATGTTCTTTTCAGCTCTACAGGTCGTGAATCTGTTAAAAAAGATGGGATAATATCTAAACGGATCGCCAAGCGTATGCGTATGCAAATGGAAACGGTTGTTGATACACAGTCTGTTTACAAAGACTTAGGCACTGCTGGAGCAGAACTATGTGTCTTGAGTAACAGAGCCTGATTTGATCGCGTAAAGAGATAGAAGGGCAAACCAAAAGCATCAGGTATTGATTTCATTCCAGTTTAAAACCTCCTTATTCTTGTGCAGAGGTGACAAATTGGACGGGTCATGTAACAGGTCATACTTGTGAAAACAAGATATGTTTTAGTACTTGCCACATCGGTCAGGTTGGGTTGGGTCAACCTGCAATCACTTTCGTTCAATAAAAGTTATTTGTATCTATTGTGTTAAGAAAACAGTATCATTAGATATAATAGTTTAAATATGGATTAACATACACCTTCAGTGATATTTGACCCTTTTGAATCTGCAAATAAAAAGGTTATGGTTGTTATGAAGTTTTTAAGAGTTTAAATGTTAGATTCAGTTACAAGTTGAGGCAATTTTTTGATAGAAGTAGCAGTTCAACAACAAAAAGGTCTTCATTAATAAGAGATTAGTTTTGGCATGTCATAGGGTTCAAGTAGAACCATAATGAAAGCTATATTGAAGAATGCAACATGTTTAAATAAATTAATTAAAAAATAAACGCGCCCCTCTTTTTATACGTTAGCCAGATATAGTATAGCCTATAAGTTATCAGTTCTTAAGCGACACTACTTAAAAGTTTATTTTATATTATCGAATGGTCTTAAAAATGCAATATAAACTTCTGTGTTGCTAGATTCTAATGGAATTAGTTACTTAGCAATGAACTCAAACAAAAACTTTGCGACATTAGTCTAACTTGCAAATGGTAATTTTTAGGTCGTTGTGCTTTTTATAGGGTGGTTCGTGTAATGGGCTCCAACGCTATGCGGCATTAGTACTAGACAGTTGGTCTTGAAGTCGCTGCAAAGTTGTAGATATTGTGGCTTATGTTGGCTTCCCAGTGACTGCATACGCCTAAGAACAAATACTTCCTGCTGTAAGAGTTGTACCAATTCCGCCTTCTGTTGATCCTATTGTAGCAACAATTGTGATCTTCATTGGATTGATAACTGGGGTTTTAGTTTGTCACTGCTTTCAGGTAATCACAAGTAATCTTTTAGATTAGAATCAGTGGATCACAACCCTTTAATAAGTTGAAACTGATATAGTAGATGTGGAGTCAACAAGTAAACTTTTGCTAAGATTTTAGTGTAACTGTATTTGCAATGAATAGTATGCAGTTAATACCGAATGTGGTGCACTATGAAAATTGGATAGTGATTGATGGTGATCAAATCAAGCTCTCAAAGGACCGAAATAAATAATTAGTGGAAAGGGTTCATGAGTTGCAGCTAAAAGTTGGTGGAGCAATCTCGCAACATGTCATTCAAAGGCTGAATAAACAAAGTGTAAATAGAAAATTAAGGTATGATGAGCAAGAAGTTTTAAAAGGGATACTTACCGCTGTAAGTGATCCAACAAGTTTTTATTGCAAAATTAGTTGACAAATCACAGTCACAAGCAGGAATTAAGAAAGTGCTTCATAGGACTTTCAATGTGAAGGAAGCGTTTTTTAACTGTTTGGACATGATGGAGGCTGGTGTGATGCCTAGGACTGAAACCTTTGCTAAGCTCATGAAGAATTTGAGAAAACTTCATTATATGGAGACTAATCCTGAGATTACAGAAAAAGTGAGGCAGATGGCTGCGGAGAGTTTCAAAATGTTTAAAAGGCGTGGCGAGAGGACTTAAAAGAGAATGATCAGGTACGTTAAGAGTAATGTAGAACTTGAGGTTGAATATGAAATATATAATCAAGCAAACCATACTTGAAATGCTGTTTTAAGAATGCATGCCAAGTTACTGTTATTTGTCATTGTTCTTACACCTTTTGCTAGCAAACCATGAACACTTGTACCTAAGATTATCGAGTACAAATGTGTATGTCAAATTCAACATCTATTCGTTTACTTGTAGGAGCTGGGAACTAGAAGCACCTTGGACGGAAGCTAAAATAAGTGTACCAACAAAGTTCATTGTTAAGGACTTAGATTTGGTGTATAGTATACCGGGGGCTAAGGGATTCATACACAATGGTGGATTCAAAAAATATGTACCACTATTGGAGGAAGTTGTTGTGGTTGAAGGTGCAGCTCACTTTATCAATCAAGAAGTCCCCGATAAGGTCAATAAACACATTCAATACTTCCTTAACAAGTTCTAAATTTAATCCTTGCAATATGCTTTCTAATGGTCATGACTTATGTGTGTATTGAATTGCTAATTTATATTATACTTTGGTATTGTTATTTATGATGCCTACTGAAAGTTGTTCTTAGAGTTTCCATTGTTTGCAATAATAGTGCACAATTTTACTTTATTGCCACTCAAAAACAGGAAGCCAAAAAAAAAGTTAATATGCTCTGTTTGATACACTTTTATTTAATCTCATTTGAGACTGAGAGCTACAAACTTGAATCAAGTTTCCTTGATACAAGTAAAGATAATACTTACTAGAATTTTAATATGCTCAGTTTCTGTGTGATAGACTCATAGAAGTGAACAAAAAAATTGAAGTTAAGTTATTCGGGTATGGGTTCAGGGTCGGATTCTGTGACTCGAGGACTCGAGGGGTATTCCCCTGGTTTTAACTATCAGAGATTATGATCAAATTATAGAGTACCTCTGATACTTCTAGAGAATTGTGAAATCAAAGGAGGGGATACGTCCACTCAATATTACAATAAATCAAAAAATTTAAGTTTCCACATAGGATACATAGCGAAATGCATTATATAAAATGCAAATTTAGAACTTTTGTAGAAACTCGACTATGTACTTGCTGATCTCATGGGGCTTCTCTTGGTTTATCCAGTGAGCCACATCTTTCATCATAATGACATCCTCCAAAAATGGAACATCCTGTTTAAATCCATCACCTAATATGTAGTCTTTAATGCCCGACATATAATAGACCAAGTCCATATCCCCAATGATTAATTTTGATGGCACTGTCACTTTTGCACCGTGCCATGCCGCTGTCAGTTCCTAGTTCCTATACAAAGACCAGCAAAAAGGAAAATGAATCCATTCAGTTAGTAAAATATTGACCGTATATGTATCATCATGGACGATTTATATGAATATTTTGTTTTCTATAAATTTCTTATTAGGTTGCAAAGTAAATCATACAAGTGCAAAGCTCGGTAGTAGTTGACGCCACCAGACCAACCAGTATTTTCCAGCTGGGTAGCAAAGTAGTCCATATCTTCTTCCGCTAACCATGGTGGCAAGGTGATTGGAGTGTTACCTGGTGAATGTTTAAATCCTATACCTTTAGGAAAACAAAATGGTTCTGGTTCTCAAAATGTCAAGGCCTTTTTAACTGCTGTTCGAGTACCAAGTTTAGTTGACTCAGCTTCGATGTCGCCTGTTTTCTACACCGATAGAAGAATGATTAGAAACAGATTCTGTTTAAATAGGATTTGGGTTTAAGTGTAGATCATTTAGATAGCTCAACAATTAGGAGTAGGTTCCATTTATACTAATATTTAAATGTGATCAAAATCTATAAGTATTTTTCATGATCAAACTCATACTAATATTCCGATAAGCATGTAACATATCATGTACAAGGTAATTAATACACTAGAACTCGACAACCAATAACCCAAGAACTTCATTTTTCTTTAATTGCTAATAAAGATTACCTAAAATCTAGTCATATAGTGATCCTCCCCATATGTAGCCCTCATCATCTCAACCATATTGATTGATGAGCATAAAGCAATAAGTAGCATCTGACCCATTCCCTTATATTGTCTTAACCTGATGTAATGGAAGATGTGAACTTTGAGCAAATTCTCGACTCATGTGTACCTCCTCTTGCTATTATAGACTCAAATAGACCTTATCACCTCTGTCTATCGGATGGAAAAGTTGATATTCTCAAACTACAGGTAGTAATTATTTTTTATGTTTCTTGCAAGTGAAATCAAACACGATAAAAATTTGAAATATGTGATCAGGTCAGGATACGCCCAACACATACCACTTGTGTTAAGAGGTCGTACATGCACAATTCATGGAGGTACAAATAATGGTCGGTATAGTAGAACCTGGTGGCCGTATCGGCTGAATCCCCTCTAATTGCTAAAGTAGCAGCTCAAAGTTGATACCTTTTCTGCTTCTTTTATCCTTCAATCACCGATGCACGTAATCTCAACCCATAATAATATAAAAAGTTGCAAGGTCTAAGGAAGTTTTGTAAATTTTGCAGCCATATGTAATGAGAAACAGAGAAGAACTATTCCAGAATGGGCTTTAATGTTTACATGTATTACCCAAATCTCTTTATTCATGTTTGGGTCACGGATGAAAAAAGCCACCTATTTCGCATGAACCCAACTAATGCATGACATTACGTGATACTTTTACATGTTTGGGGGTGAAAAAAGCCATCTCTTTTGCGAGCAGCTTAAACACCCTTCTCTGCCCTATTTCATATGTATCTTATATTTATGCCTACTAATGTCCATCTTTGTAGGTATTATTACGGTTACTGAACAATCGACTTGGATGATACCTGATAAACTTAAGGTTTTCCTCAACACAACAATCTAATAATCATACATTTACTATGATTATTCACTGATTTGAACTTCAACATGTGATGGAGTTTGCTCAAATCAGTGAGCAACATCAATGATAGAAGAACCAACTATCATCTTTGTAAAGACAATGCTCAAGTTTACGACAACTTGAGTATTCATTAATTATCTCTGTTGTTCTTTTATAATAAAGTTTTACACTATAAATAAATCACTATTATAAAATTTGAAAATACTGTAATTACTTTAAAATTTGAAGCCAACGGTCGTAGCATAGAGCCAGACGAGTTTAAGGGATCTACTACATGTCGGTGAACGTTGAGCTGATTCGGTTGGAAAATGAAGTTAGAGGTGACAACAAATAATGTTGATTTATTTTTTTTATAATTTGTGAAATGAGAAGAGAATGGGTTGAAGTGGGGACTGTGTTCCGAATGAGTAGTTGTAAATTGTTTAATTTAACTTTTAATTACTTTTTAGTATATATTTGTTTTATTAAAACCTAAAAATAA
>BPTQ01000005.1:341254093-341264093 GCA_019973895.1 Chrysanthemum seticuspe | reverse complement strand
CCATGTGGGACCAAACAGTTTTCGATGCAAATTCCGACCAAAAAAGTACTCTATTAGTCTATTTCAAAAGTAACTGCAGTTGCTGCAAGTTTGTTGTAAGTGGCTTACTTACAGCTCTGTACATCACATTATGTAATTGGATTTGGTTATAGGTTGGTCTTGTTATTGGTAAAGGGAATGAGACGATAAAAAATATGCAAGCCAGTACAGGAGCTCGTATTCAGGTATGTTCAAATTCTCACTCGAGGAATATATTAGCATAATGTTATAGATTATAAACTTTCAAATATGTTGCACATATCAGGGTGGAGGAAAGTGTTTGGAGATGTGGTCTGCTGTTTGAAGTTTGTGTTAATGAGACAATCGAAAATTAGTTCTGTTCAAGCAACTCTGAAACCGATTATTTGATCATATGTAGTTAGATGGTCATAGTTACCTTCACTAAATCAGGATGATTTTTTGGGTAATTCAGGTGTTATTGTTCTTGCTGCTACTAATAGGCCTGATGTTCTTGGTTCGGCTTTGATGAGACCAGGAAGGTTCGATAGACAAGTTACTGTCGATAGGTATGATGTTGTCAAAATCCTTCAGATTTGATGTCGTCCAACTACTTGAATTGTTTGATGCTTAAAATTTTTAGGACTATGAGCTTCTCATGCGAATGCATATGCAGTTACTTGAACTGGTTGACCATTGAGAACAAATTATAGATGTGTTTACTAAGAATTACATGAAATTTATTAGCTTTAATAGGATGTCTCATTATGTAGATGCTTAGGAGTTAGGACTAATCATAAACTCACAAGGAGGGATTATATATAGGGTGTTTGGATATGCTTTTTGAATCGATTCTAAATATAAATTTGAGCAATGTTTGTCATAGTAGTTAAATTGCAATTGTGGTAAGGATACTAGTTATCGATATAAATGAAATATACTTCAACTATTTCGTAACTTCAACAAGTGAAAGTGCAACTATTGTATTTGTTACAACTCGTACTAAGTTATTTGATCCATTACATTGAAATTTCAAGAATATCTCCCGATTATTAAAACTTTTTGTTTCTTGTCAAAACTATAACTCCTTCTACATGGTATGGTTAAAGATTATAAATTTGTCATTATTGAAGTTTATCAGACCTTTACTAATGGTGAAGTACTTTGGATATGGCAGGTGCACTCAAGGGATGTGTTGATTTTGATAAGATTGCAAGGAGAACGGCAGGTTTCACCGAAGCTTATTTCCAGAACCTAATGAACGAAGTTGCTATTATTGCTACCAAGCGTGAGCTTAAGGAAATAAGCAAAGATAAGATAGTAGATGATCTTGATAAAATCATTGCTGCCCAGAGAAGAAAAACGTTGCTGTCTCAGAAAAGAAAAAGAAGCTTGTTGCGTATCATGGTAACCAAACATAAACTCTTCTTTCCGCTTTTTAAGTGGTTTATTTTAATTACAGTATAACGTAAATAGTGTTTACGGGTGTATGTACATTGTTGATTAGGTTATTTCTGGCTTGTGGTTCGTAATCTGAGGGTACTCTCAGTCCCCTTAGTATGTGTTTCAGATTCCTGTTTAGGTGT
The DNA here is from genome assembly GCA_019973895.1 of Chrysanthemum seticuspe. NCBI lineage: Eukaryota > Viridiplantae > Streptophyta > Magnoliopsida > Asterales > Asteraceae > Chrysanthemum > Chrysanthemum seticuspe. The sequence continues at coordinate 341,262,510 of BPTQ01000005.1, read as the reverse complement.
GGAATCGTTGCACCAACTCAGATTCCCGTTAAGGATCGGGTGGTCTACTAGTCACATCACAGTCGCCCTTAGTGGTGCATGATGGTGAAGCCTTATTTGATTCGTTGTTGATGAAGTACAGACTACTCTAGCACTTCTTTAAATAACCTCAACACCTTTGAAAATTTGAAATTTTAATGCTTTATTAGTTGTTACTTGATACTAGCTGCTTATATATCTCGGATCTTGGTACAGGTTATTCATCCTCCTGTAAATGTCATCCCTGTTGGTTACAGTGGACAGAGTCATGGGCGAACTCGTATTCATCTGATGATCTGCCTAAAGCTGTGGTTATGACCCTTGATTTGATGAGCTCATCGATCAGCAGTATGGACTTTCACCCCATACATCAAGTTCTGCTTCTCGGTTAGTTTCTAATTGATCTTAACGTTTGCTCTACGGGTAGTTTATGTGTTCATGAATGTAAGTTTGTTTGTCACCTGTTTTGATATGCGTTGGCGAAATTTCAGTTGGAAAAAAAATGGAGAAATTATGATTTGGGACTTGCATAGGAGTCAGAAGCTTGTTCAGAAAAATTCCAAGGTTTCTGATCTTAGTTCTTATTCAATGACCCTTCAGGATAACTCTTTAAGCTTTATTTAGATTGATGTTGGAATGCACTTTAATAGCGTACAAAAATAAAGTAAACTCACATATACAATTACCTTTGCATTTGTAATGGACGTCTTTGGCCAATGACTATATTGCATCAATCAGTCGTGTAACTTGGAGTCCTGATGGAAAGTTGTTTGGTATCCTTATAATTATTGAAATCTTTCAAAAATCATACATGAAAATCATGCACTTCCTCTGTGCCACTTTAGGTGTCGCCTTTGATAAGTAAATATTAAGCAAACATCCACTTTAGGTGTCCCCACTTTAGGTGTCCCCTTTAGGGGTTATACCACTACATGACCACTGAATAGGGGTTATACCACTACATAACCACTGCTCTTATAGGAACAAGGCTCCTACCACCCTCATGATGATGCTTCTGATCAGAAGGAAGGTAAGTTAGATATCTAAAACTTGGTTCAATTTGCTTGCTAACTAAGGTCAATAACTAAGTCCTATTGAAGTTAATCAGCATTTGAGTTAGTGAGTTCATTACAGTTATATCTTTGTTGGCCTGTTGTGATGCTTTACATGCTGCTGAAGTTTACACTCATGTTCTGTTTTTCGGGGTAATAGCGGTGAGACTACTAAATCTTCACCATTTTGGTGGTTTATCACTAAAACAACTTTCTTTTGTTGTTGTTTACCATGACCTGTAAATGGTGGATTAAATCTTTACGAATTGAGATGAGAGGGATGAAAAAGCTTACATTTTATGGAATTGGAACGGACTATTGAAACAAAAAATAGTTAGTATATGTGAATTTGATACTATGACTTTCATTATTGATGTGGAAGCATGTTTTTATAGAATCTAAAATCATGTTTCTGTAGATAACATATATTGTTTTGGCATTGACTACTCTTTCATGTATTATTAACTCGTGGCATCATTTCTTAACTTTACTTCTTGGGTGCAGTTCTTCCAGGAGTACAACACATTGCTGGAATCTCCCAACTACATCACAAGGAGTGCTATAAAGGTCTAGTATCAGTTATTTGTTATTTGACATCTTAATAGATTTATCATTACAAGCATCCGTGATGCATGCTTTGTTGTCTCAAGCCGTCAAGTTTAATAGTATTGTACTATTGTTTTGGCTGAAAGTCTGCAACATGTTTCAGATGTTAGGAGCAATATTACTGGATCGTGCGAATAGCTGTGTGATGGTTCGATATGTGTGCTCATTGGACAACATGAGAGTTCTCATGAATCTTCTTAGGGTAATTATTACTTCTATTCCGTTTCATCAACCTTAAATGTTGTACATCTGTACAATGCTAATTGGCCATTTTTTTCATTATTTGATTTTCCAGGATTCAAAAAAGAGCATACAGGTAGAAGCTTTCCATGTGTTCAAGGTAATTATGGAATTTCAATAATTCTTCTAGCTTCTTTACTCGATTTGTTGTCTTAAGTTAAGCTTTCTGTAATTTCTTTTCCTTTTCTTTTCTTTAGCTCTTTGTAGCTAATCAGAAAAAGCCCTTAGAGATTGTGAGTGTGCTAATCGCGAATAGAAGCAAACTCATTTGCTTTTTTAGCGACTTCAGTTTGGAAAAAGGTATAAAAAATTTGCTTTTCTTTCTTGATTCTTACTGCTATACTAATATTCTTAAAATTGTACTGTGCTGTAGCTGATGAACAATTTGAAGCAGACAAAAAAGATCAACCATGCTCGACGTTGAAGCAATCCGAAGAAAACTCACACCAATAACAATGATCATCACTCTAAAACTAGTTACTTGGTACCTTCTTTTCATTTGTTGCACCAAGTAGAAATGCCTGCATATTTATTTTACTGTGGTATGAGGCATAGCTGATAGTTTTCATTAGAATCAGCCTTCCTGACCTATCTTTGTTTCATCTTCTGGTGCTGCTAAAATGATTTGTATCTGTTGGAGTAAAATTTGAACCTTAGTCTAGATTTGTGAATTTCCTAATATTGATCTTATTTTTTCATCAAATATTGATTTATGCATATCAAATGTTAATACATATATGTACCACCAAAAGAATTACAACTTATGTCCAAAATATAAATCTCGTCCCCCCCCCCTCCAACAAGTCACTAAAACAAAGAATGTAAGTACCTCAACATAATAGGATCTCGGGAACCCTTCATCTAGCCACGTGTCTCGCCTCTATGCAGAATGGCTGAAGCCGACGCCTAAATGCGCACTTGTGTCTTCCTTCTTCCTTTTCAAAACCAGGATCCATGTATAAGCTTCCCAGATAATGGCATTGACTGCCAACGAGATAAGTATGCCAATATAAGCCTTTTTCCACTTTTTCTCGGGGTCCAAGATATCAAGCCCTTGATGATGCTTCAATGCAAGTTCTTTAGTAGCTAATAAACCTTATTATATTAGTTTATATGCGCTTAATTGGCAACCTCTGTCAGACTAGGCTTCGTGCAAAATACAGTAGCCCATGTGAAAACACATAAAATGAAATTGTTTTAATTGCATTGTTCTTGGATGAACCTCCTCCTGTCATCAAAAAACTACTCCCATGTTTAATGTTTTCTATCATGTCTTGTGAAATTTTCTCTCATGGTTCGATAGTTTTCCAACTGAATTGTTTTATTAGCATTGGTGGTTCTTAAAGGTATAAAAAAGGTTTATGGAGGAAGTCAATGCCCAAAGGACTCAAAATGAAGAAATTCATTGAAGGACCCGAAGGAACACTTATCCATGACACTTCTTATGTCGGAGAAGATGCATGGGACGATGAAGCTGATGATGATTACGTGAAGAACATGGCAATAGTTTGGACTTTCTGGTTAGTTTGTGATTACTCTGTTCTTTGCTTATCTTTAGCAATAATTTGTAAAAGTAATAGTTTATATGGCAGACGTTAACCGACCAAAGTAACAGTTTGTAAAGAGAGTGGAAGAACATGGCAAGAAAGGCTACAACTATGGAAAGATGTTCTTAAAAAGGAGGAATTAGCCGAGCAACTCATCACGTGCTAAGTATGCAATTGAATTTGACATGAAAGAGGTCGAGAAAAGCTTTCGTGAAGACGCAAAGGTGAAAAGAGAAGGGCCACGTGGAATTTGAATATCCAAGAGATGGTGGCGTTACCGACCTAAACTGCCTTACACCTATTTTCTCAAAAAACTTGAATGCTCCGAGGTCAACCCGTCGACTTTTATCTGATATAATTTTTTGCCAATACTTAATTTCTGATGCAATGGAGCTCTGTTCGTGTGGCTGCTGTTGTGTTCACCGAGGATTTCAAAACATTGTATGTAACAATGAATGAAGGGTTCCCTCTTGAATATGTCGTAAGTTTCACATTCTAATATTGGTTAAAAAAAATGTGCGTTTCATTTCATATATCGGCCTGCATTAAGGAATGTGTTTTTTATAGGTTGATATGCCGCTTGATCCACACCTGTTTGAAATGATCACAAACCCTGGAGCCGAAGTTGATCTACTCCAGAAGAAACAAAGTCATTACTTGTTAAAATTTGTTTAGGGAAATGCATTTCCCACTTCCAGATGTTATCTGATAAAGTTATCTAATATGGGTGGCAGTATATCGAAGAGACTTAAGAACTTGCAATGAAAGGATTGCTGGCGAAAAAGCATATACTGGATTTGATTTCAAATGAGTTACTGGAGAAGTCAAGGATTACCAGGCTGGTAAGTTTTATATATTGTTAACATATTGGTTTTCCTCATAAGTTGAATTTACGCGAGTGGTTTACATTTAAAATTGAGTGTGTTGAACAATTACAGGAAGTAAAAGAGAAAGTAGGAAGATTGTCTCCACAGATGTTTGAAGATTTTGTGAAGCCTTTCCAAATAAATGTTGAAGAGGTATGTGTTTGATGCGTGTTTTATTCATTAACATTGTATTTAACATACAGTCGTGATACGCTGATGCTAATGGGTTTGTGACTTTCAGGAAGGACCGCTACCCCAAAATGACCACTTGAGATACCAACCACTGGACGTTTACCCTGCACCTTTTCACAGATGATGAACAACATAAAGTCCAATTTTGTATCATTAGATGAATAGAGCTGCTTAAATAAATTTTGTAGAAAATTTATATTGTTTACTTCTGATTTGATCATGTCTTAATTGTACATTAGCTCGCAATACACATTAATTTTGTACAAGGCCACAAACTCTTTAATTACCAAATGAGTACAAGAAACAAATTCAGAATTCTACTGATACGAAAACACCTTCTAGAATTCAGATAACAATTTTCACACAACTTATATTATGATTTAGCAAACATGGGAACATTAGTTTCTTCCATCTCATTCAACATATACTGCACTTGTCCACAAAGGTTACCAATATTCTTACTATTGTTCAAACATACAACTTATTTAACTGATAAATAGCAAAAATATACGGGGGGAAATTACATGGATATCAATATTTGTAATCACCAGTGCATTGGTAAAAATAAAAGTTGCTACAGAGAAATGAGTCTCTTAACACAAATCCACCAATTCTGTTATGCTAGAGTTTGCTAGAAGGTGCATCTCTTGGGCGTTTTTCTACTAGATGAGAAATCATCTTGACTTCATCCATTGCCATATGACGCGGACGGCTTAACCACAGTCCTCCATCAACAATAAGGGCTTCAAATGGATCTTTTAGCAGGGCCAAGAATCCAGGTTTCAATACAGCCCATACATGCGTACATTCTAAGACATTAAAAAGGAACAGGCAGATAACTTGCTACCACAGAAACAGAATGGGGAGAAAAATCAAAATTGTCAATTAATTGTTGTATTATAGGCTAGAATGTAATTGTCAGTGATAACATGATTCCAGAAATGCAAAATATGTGGGTCAAAAGGCAGGTTTCAATTCTTAGATTTGATATTTGCATCGAAGTTGTGGCATGCAATGAGAAGTGATTAGATGCTAAAATTAATATGAAATAAGACGTGGTTTACTTGTAACCCTTGTTTTTATACAGCGTAAGAAACATATGGAGACATAATCATATAATCTGATAACCACACATGTAGAGAATGAGCACATGTATAATCAACTTTAATATGAGGCTGAGATTACCTTTTGCCAAATGTCATTACAGCAATTGAACCATAGACAACAACCAGAGCATTTTATGTCATCATCCCTGTTGGGAATATTTGGTAGATGCTTCACTAATACGTATTCTTCTTTGAGCTTGGAGCCATACTCTAGAAAAAAAGATAACTTAGAAGCCCCCATAAACTTGCAAACCTGCTTTGACAAACATCCAGGTGTATTGTTAGAGGGTGCTAAAGGAGCAGTTCACAATCGACTAAGAAACTTAAACGACCCGGCATTTTAAAACAAGCCAATATACAAAAACATCGACTAGTTAATAAAGGCCAGTCTACCACTATTGAACTAATATGAATGATAATGGAAATGTATAATTAACAGATATACAAATAAGCAGAGAAAATGTTGCTTCACATCAAGTTTGAAATAATGATTCAAAGATGTTGAATGATATTGAGAATACTAGTTCTCAACTTTCAGTGTGCCGTCGATTCGTTGAATCAGCTGGTTTGCTGTCAAAGCTCCTACCTGAAAAACAATCCACACAAACGGGGCTATTAGAGGCCTAAGTGTTATTAATCTATTACTCCGTATTATTTTAAACTACATATAAAAAGATGATCAGCAGCTAGAAAATGTCGACTGGTTTAGCAAAATGAAATACTAACCCAACACAGGTTTCGCTTACAGCAATGCAAAAACGAAAAAAAAAATGTTGCATCATAAACTTACAAAACATTCAAAGGGTTTCCTAATAATGGAATTACTCATCAGTAGCTCTTCTGCCAGTACTTCAAACTCAGACAAAGCATAATGCGCCAACCCAAAGCTCAAAATAGCTCCATCCAGGAGACTAATTTGGCCTTGTACCTATATCAGCGACATGATAAGAAACGGGAAACTGAATGTAATAGTGCAAAGTGAAAAACCTACAAATAAGCAATAAAGTCATTCAACTGACCTAAACACGACTGTTGGAATCACTCCTAAACCTTAAATCAAGTGTTAGTTACTCATATGTAATTGGTAGCTTATTATGGCCTTTATGTTTGTTTTAGGTCAAGCTTATGTAGAAGGCTCATAAGCTTAGGCCCATGTCCAATAAGGAAAAAGGAAGGAGTAGGAGTGTTGCCCTAGCTCCTTGCCTATAAATACTCTTGTAAACCTTCATTTGAAGGTTGGTTGTTCAAGTTATTTCCTTTCACATACTCCTACGCATAACCGTCTCATATTAACACGTGTGTGTGTGTTTGGATATTGTTCAATCGCCTTAATCTCTTTCTTGTAAGCTTGTGTTGTAAATCTAGTGACCTAACAGTGGTATCAATCGCCTAACTAGTTGGGTGAATCGTTATTTCTTGAAGTGGGTTTTGGTCCTATGCGTAGAATAACATACTACTTTGGTTCGCTTAAAAACTTGTTTTTTACACTTTTTAATCCAAGATTCTTGTACTTTCAACATTTTAAGGTGTTAAAATACTTGTTTTTGGCAAAAAGTTTCAACCTTTACGCGTGGATCTAAGTTTTTATGATTGTTTTTTGTTCGTGGGTATCGTTCTACGCGTAACTCGTTTAGCTGTTTTGGTTCATCAAGGTTCACACTTTTGTGTTATTTTGGTACCTTTAATGCTATTCCATAACAAAAATCTGGTTTAGAAACAAATTTGGGCATAATCATTTTTACGAGTAAGATTACGCGTATCAAAACCCTAATCTTACGCGTAACTTTATCCGTGGCTTGATCTTCGTTCTCGTGGTTTACTCCGTGTTTTCTTGCTTGGATAAGCCTGAAAATACGTCGACTTTGGATATCTTTTGCACTGTGAAGTGTACGATTTGCTCAATGCGCATCTTGCTATGGGTGCTTGTTTTTTGTTAGTATTTTTGAATCTAGGTGCGCATTTCCAACTTTGAAAAACGGTTTTTGTTCATAAAATTGTGGAATTTTACAACTTTCATGTTCTTAGAACCTAATTTTTCACATTTTTTGTTCAAAAATTCGCTTGGTTTCATCATACAATAAGATGCGTATCCTGGTTTTGGGTGAAGTTCTTTATTGCTAAGTGGGTTGATCAATCCGCTAACTATGGTGACAATCCAGTGATCTAAATGTTGTGTTCGAATGTTCTTTCTCTAATTCCGCTAACTTGTTATAGGTTTGTGTGTGTGTGCACAATTATACTCTGCCAATACGCATCCTCATACACTTTCCTTTATTGAACTTGTTGGTTGGAAGTTTACTTCCAAATGTTCTCATAAATATCCGTTCCTCGATCCCGTTGTGAGGATGAGGAAGGAAAAAGGAATAACCTGTACCCGGATTCGAATACTCGGAAGATGTATTCGAACTGGATTTTGTTTGTATTTCCGGTATTATTCGATGGTTAATGTATACTCATTGATTGTGAACTAAATTCCAAATCCTCACTAAGGTTGTCAGCACAAATCCAGTCAACTTACTGAAATAACGAATAAACATCCAAAAAGTGAAACGTGATAATGTAAGTCAAAGGGCAAAGAATAGTACAGCGACTATATCCATGTTCCGGTTTAATCAGAGGACCTACCTCGATAAAACTCGAAACCCAACCGCGTAATACGAAACAGACTCAAACTTCATGACCGTCTTCTCGATGACTACTCATTAAGGTAATAATCCTTTGGGAAACTTACAAAACATTCAAATACTACGTTGTAAAAAAAAAAGCAAAAACGTAACGACATTCGCTTTG
>BPTQ01000005.1:341236961-341254083 GCA_019973895.1 Chrysanthemum seticuspe | reverse complement strand
GAGTAGTCGAAGTATCACATCTTCAAGACAAACTAAATTTAGACGTTGTCATCGTTACAAGCAAACAAGTAGAGAACCACCTTATCGTAATCCTAGAGGCCCATGTTACTCCAAGAGATGAACAAACGAACATTGCTACTGTTGCAGATTTAAATCAAACAGAACTTCTACACTATGAAGCTGATGAGCTTGCAATGCAATATATCCTTTTAGGATTACCTAACCCAATTCTTCGAAGTGTTGATGCTCAAAAGACTGCAAAGGAAATGTGGGAACATATTCATCTTCTTATGGAAGGATCCGTACTCAATCAGGAGGATTTGGAATCCAAAATTTACTTGTCTTATGAAAACTTCATGATTGAACCTGGAGAGACACTAGAGTCTTATCATCATCGATTTTCAGACATCATCAATGATTTGGATAAACACAACATCATCATGCCAAGAATTGCAGTGAATACTAAGTTCCTGAGTAGTCTTGGTCCTGAATGGGAGAAGTATGTCATTTTTCTCCGTCAAGCGAAGAATATGCATCATTCTACATATGGATTGTTGTACGATTACTTGAAGCCTCATGAAAAGGAAGTTGATCGGGAAAGGATTCTCCGTGCTCAAATTGCTCCACCTACACATCTGGAAAATCAACAACTTGCCTTATATGCTCAACAAAGTTATCCTCCTCAACAAGCAACTCAACCAACTGCCTCTGTCACACAAAACAATCATTCACAGCAACAATCTCAACAAAATCAACTGGTTCCATACAACAACAACAATGCTCAACCAATTGTCAGTGATGCTAATGAGGACATCGATCCGTTCGATGCTTTGCAACAAGGATTTGTTATGATTGCTAATGCTTTTGGCCGTTATACCAACAAATCCAACAATCGTATTCGTTCCTCATCTAACACACGAAATTAGGCTGTTGTAAACAATGGACGAGTTGAAGTTCAGAATCGTGGATATGGTCGTCAGATGGGCGGTGGTCAAGGGTTTAATGCTGTGGGTCGGAATAACAACAGAGCTCCAGTGGTGGAACAGGGAAATGCTCAGAATGGGTTGAATGGTCTTCGATGCTACAACTGCAATGAGAAGGGACACCTGGCTAATGCATGCCCAAAGCCGAGGACTAGGGGCAGTGCTTATTTCAAAGAGACTCTTCTTTTGGCTCTTAAGGATGAAGCTGGTGGATCTCTCACAAACAAAGAACAGAGTTTTATGGCAGACGCAGACTCAGATGATGATATGGAGGACTTGCAGGCCAATGCAGCAGTTATGTTGATGGCTAATATGCATGAGTTACACATGAGTGACACAGGCCCAGTGTATGACACTGATGGCTTGTCTCAGGTACCCGAAAAAACCATATTTATCTTTGATCTAATATCTCCGCCAACTTCTGAATCCGGCATGGCTCAGAATGTTCAAAATGAGTCATTTACATCTCATCCCGACGATTTTCAAATAGACCCTGTAGTTACATTTGACGATCAAGATGACCTTATGGTTTCCTTTGATAATCAAATTGACTCCGTGGTTATACTTGAGGATCTAAATAATGATCATGTTGTGACTTCTATTGAACAAGCCGAACTTTTGCCTCATCCAGATCTTGCTCTCTTACTTAAAGACCAGCAATCCCAAATTGAAGAATGTTGTGCATTAAATAAAACCTTAAAAAGTAAAAATGCACTGTTAACCAAGGATTTTGAATGTTTACAAAAGCAACTCAAATTTTTCAAAACTCAAGAAAAACGTGAAAAAGGTTTTGAAGCAGCCTTTACTAAATCTCATCAAAACGAAAAATATTTAGAGAGACAGATGCGTGATCTAGCCGCTTCGAAGAATGCTTTATTGTCTGAGATAGAACAACTGAAACATGAACATAAAAAGCAAATTAACGCTCTCACCTTGGAAAATCAAAAAGCTAAGGCTGAGTTGTTAACTTGTCAAAAACAGTTCTCTACATACAAAAAGCATTCCACGAACCGAATAGATAATCATCTTGAAGAAATTATCGGCTTGCAACGCAAACTTAAAGAGTTTAAAACTGTTGTTTATAAACATGGTGAGTTAGTAACTGCTATTGAAAAGTTTACCTTAAAACCCGATCCAAAAGGATATGGACCAAATCTTGCTGATTACAAACCAAAGCTTTCAACCAAAACATTCAAACCAAATCCTGAAGTTTCCAATGCAGAATATAAAATTGATAATTCTGTTATGAGTGTTGTTGAATATCATCGTCAAGAGGAATTAGATGCAGAAGACGAGAGTCGGTCAAAATAAAAAACTGTTGTTTACAACAAACCTTTTAATTATTCAAAACCGGTCACTTTTGTCACACCAACGGATTCTTCTAACACACCAAGGGTTATCATCAAAACACCTGAGTCTTCTAATGTTAATCCCCAACCAGATTATGCACAAATTTATGGTCCTTTACCTTCCATCAGTGAAGTAAACTCAAAACCTAAAAATCGCAAAATTCTTAGATATTTTGATATTTTCATGGCCGACCTCAAAACTTTAGAACATGAGATAGAATATCATTCTGAAATCAAATTTCAACACTTTCAATCGCCTCTGGCGCGAGAACAAAGAAACATTTTTCAGAAAAATCTTTTACCAAATGTTAAAAATTTGAAAAGTTGTGCATTGTCTTGGGAACGGGACTTTCATAAGGAACTTGGAGTCATGAAGGTCGTTTTCGAGAAAACTGAAACATCTATTTCTAATACTAAACGTAAAAAGAAAATATTGAGAAAAGATGTTGATCGACTCTTGAAAGATGTTATCTGTGCTGATATCCATAATGTTGTGTTATTCTATTCTTTGCCACATGCATCTGATTATATCTCTGCTGATAATGTTGACTCTGTGGTAACTGTTGAGAATACTGATAATGTGCTTCAGATCGAGTCTTTAAAAGCTGAAAATGAACGATTACTTAACGAACTTTACAATGCAAAATGTCGTCTTAATTGGTGTGAAAAAGATATTCACAATAAACAACTTGGTTTTCAAAACAAAATCGCTCAGTTGCTTGCAAAATCTTCTGATCCTAAACTTGAGCAACTGGATGATCAAAACGTGTCTTTGAAAAGTCAAATCTCAAAATATGAACAACAACTTGTAAAAGTTAAACAGGAATATGGTGTCATATTTGATTTACTCAATAAGACTCGTCATGAAGCATCAAACGAACTTGATCACTATCTTGCTCACACTAGAGAAGTCATGAATTTTGCTGGTAATATTCGGTCTGAAAATCAAGATTTGATTCACACTGTCTCTAAGTTAAGAGAAATGTTAGGAAAGTATGAACAACTTCCGCCAACCATCATTAAGAGATTAGCACCAGTAACACTTAGTAATCGTGCACCTAGAATCCCTACTGCCAAATCACAAGTTGCTAACGTGCTTCCTTCTACTAAAACAGGAATAGTTGCGTCTTTTCCAAACGTCCGCACTTCACAGCCTAGGAGCACTCAATCGAAGAATAGGAAGTTGCGACCTAAGAAAAGATCAATAAGGAATGTTAAAGTAGAAGAACACCCTAGGACTATGAATAAGACTCACGTTGCTTCCACTATAGATATTGCGTCTGGCAAATGTAATAGAAATAGTGCTGTAACGAATGCTAAACCTTTAAGTACCTTTGATATTCAGTCTGATGCACCTTGTGTTATTTGTCGTAAAAGTATGAATTCTGATTCTCATGACAAATGTGTTGCTAAAGCTATAATCTCTCGTTTACGGAATCCTAAGAATCGGCATACCTCTAGGCCCACTAATCATTCTAAGTCTGTGCTTGGTAGACCGCCTTCTTTAGATTCTAAGGCATGCATTGCTGTCCCTGTTGCTCCAGTTTCACCTCCTAAGAATGTAGTACCACCTAGTGCATTCACAATGACTAAAGCAAATAGTAGTTATAGATGGCAGAAATGGATATATAACACACTAGAATTTAAATGGATGCCTAAAGTTATTAATGTGTGTATGTCTACTATCACTGCTCCGGAACCCCCTAACATTTCGGGTTCCACATCTACTTCTATTCCATCTGTGTCGTTTGTGTGTAATGCAGGTGATACATATCATTCTCTGGATTGTTGATAGCGGATGTTCCCGACACATGACATGCAACCTTAAACTGTTATCAAACTTTATTGCAAAGTTCATTGGCACTGTCAGATTCGGGAATGATCACTTCGCAGCTATCATGGGCTACGGAGACTATATCAATGGGAACATCAAAATTAGCAGGGTTTACTATGTGGAAGGCCTCGGTCACAATCTGTTTTCAGTAGGTCAGTTTTGTGATGGAGATTTGGAGGTTGCTTTCTGGGAGAAAACTTGTTTCATTCGTGATCTACAAGGAAATGACCTTATGTCTGGCTCGCGTAATTCTAGTCTCTACACTATCTCTATGCAAGACATGGTTGCTTCATCTCCCATCTGTTTACTTTCAAAGGCAACATCAACAAAATCCTGGCTATGGCACCGTCGTCTCTCACATCTAAACTTTCAAACCATCACCAACCTTGCTCGACACAAACTAGTTGAAGGTCTCCCACGATTCGGGTATTCAAAAGATCACCTTTGCTCAGCCTGTGAATAAGGGAAAAGCACTCGTGCTCATTTTCCTTCAAAGGTGGAATACAGCTCTCAGCATGTGCTTCATCTTCTTCACATAGATTTGTGTGGCCTGATGCGCGTGCAAACAATCAATGGAAAATGCTACATCTTAGTAATTGTTGATGACTACTCACGATGGACTTGGGTCTACTTTCTTCGAAGCAAAGAACAAGCTCCACAAATGATCATCACCTTTCTCAAGAAAATACAGGTTCAGCTCCGCAACACCGTCAGACTAATCAAAACAGACAAAGGAACTGAATTTGTTAACCAAACCCTTCGTGAATTCTATGAGAAAGTGGGAATTCAGCATCAAACATCTATTGCACGTACACCAGAACAAAACGGAGTTGTTGAACGACGAAACCGAACGTTAGTGGAAACTGCAAGAACAATGTTAATCAATGCTAAACTTCCAGATTACTTATGGGCAGAAGCTATATCTACTGCATGCTATACTCAAAACCGATCTATGATTACAAAACGCCACAACAAAACACCTTTCGAGCTTGTCCACAACCATAAACCGAATCTCAAACACTTTCATGTATTTGGATCCCTTTGCTATCCGAATAATGATCGTGATGATTTTGGAAAGCTCAAAGCCAAAGCTGACATTGGAGTCTTTATTGGATATTGTGAGAATTCTAAAGGTTACCGGATCTGGAATCGTCGTACAAAACAAGTGATGGAAACGATTCATGCTCATTTTAATGAACTTACGGAAATGGCTTCTGAGTATAACAGCTTAGAACCCGGTCACAACCGTTTAAACTTCCCTCAACCCCCATCATCAGCTGAACAAAGCCCCCAGCTTACTCGTCAACAAATGGAAAGGTTATTTGCTCCGCTATTCAGTGACGATATTGATGAACGTGCTCCAGGTGTATCCGCTGTTTTCACTGCACAACTTGATAATATTCCTATACCTGATACACCTGCTACAACAACTACTGTTGAAGAAGCACCACCAGTTGACTCCACCACAACAGTTGAACACACCACTTCCAACAATGATGAACCGGCTGATGATATTCTGAATGATGTACCCCCACCTGAAGATTTTGATCCAAATGCGTTCTGTAACCCGTTTGCTAATGACACTGCTGCACCTGATGTCGCGGAATCATCAATAAACCATTTGAATCCTCAGAATCTGCACAATATATACCAACATCAACCCTCTACACATCGATGGACAAAAGACCATCCTCTGGCAAATATTATTGGCAACCCGAATCAACCAGTCATTACGAGACAACGTCTTCACACAGATGGTGAACATTGCATTTATGCACTCACTGTCTGCCAATCTGAGCCTAAAAACATTAAAGACGCAATGACAAAAGACAACTGGATTGAATCCATGCAAGAAGAACTCAACCAATTCAAACGTATTGATGTATGGGAACTGGTTGAAAGACCAACAGGGGTCTACGTCATTGGTCTCAAATGGATTTGGAAAAACAAATTGGATGCTGAAGGGAACGTAATCCGAAACAAGTCACGTCTAGTTGCTAAGGGTTATCGTCAGGAAGAGGGAATAGACTTTGAAGAATCTTTTGCTCCGGTTGCTCGTCTTGAGGCTGTTCGGATATTTCTCGCGTTCGCGGCTCATATGAATATGACGGTCTTTCAGATGGATGTCAAAACTGCGTTTCTCAACGGACAACTGAAATAAACAGTTTATGTCAGCCAACCCGAAGGATTCGTTGATCCAGAGTTCCCGAACCATGTCTACAAACTGAACAAAGCTCTTTATGGTCTCAAACAAGCCCCTCGGGCATGGTACGATAAGCTATCATCTTTCCTCATTGCTAATAATTTCACCAAAGGTTCGGTTGACCCAACTCTTTTTATACAATATCACGGGGCACATATCTTAATTGTTCAAATTTACGTGGATGACATCATTTTTGGGTCTACACATAAAAAGTTTTCAATCGCTTTTGCAAAACTAATGAAGAAAATTTTTGAAATGTCCATGATGGGTGAACTTACGTTCTTTCTAGGATTACAAGTTCATCAATCACCCCGTGGTATTTTCTTGAGTCAGTCCAAATATGCCCTTGAATTGTTAAACAAATTTGGAATGAAAACCTGTGATACTTATGCCACACCAATGACTCATACCAAGAAGCTAGACGCTGATTTACATGGAAAATTAGTGGACCCTACCAAATACCGAAGTATTATTGGGTCTCTCATGTATCTAACAGCTAGCAGACCTGATATTGTATTTGCCGTTTATCTATGCTCCCGTTATTAGTCGCGACCAACTGAAACCCACCTCTCTGAGGCTAAAAGAATCCTTCGATACATCAAGGGAACCATTAACTTGGGGATCTGGTATCCGAAGGATTCTGGTTTTGAACTAATCGCTTTTTCAGACGCTGACCACGCAGGATGCTTAGACTCAAGGAAAAGTACTTCAGGAGCACTACAATTTCTTGGTGATAAACTGGTGTCTTGGCAATCAAAGAAGCATGATTGTACATCGCTGTCATCAACCGAAGCAGAATATGTAGCCATGTCCGCGTATTGTGCTCAAGTCATATGGATGAGAACACAACTCAAAGACTATGGTTACGTATTTGACAGAATCCTGATGTACTGCGACAATCGGAGTGCCATTGCGATCTCGTGCAACTCAATTCAGCACTCGAAGTCAAAGCACATCGATCTACGCTATCATTTCATCAAGGATTACGTGGAACAGGGTACAGTTGAATTATACTTCGTGGGTACAGAATACCAATTGACAGATCTACTCACCAAAGCCTTGCCTCCCGCTAGGTTTAATGAGTTGGTCCACCGGATTGGTATGAGGTGTTTGACTCAAGAGGAATTGGATGACCTCTTAAAACAGTCTTAAAAACCTGTCAAAAACCAAAATATCTTTTGAAAATAATTTTTCAAAAACAAAATACAAAAATATAAAACCTGATAAAACAACAAAAATATTCTTCTAATCTCATTTTTTTTTCAACATGGCAAGTACATTTCTTTCGTCAACACTTTAATCTTTCAAAATTCAGTATTTTTACGATCAAGTGTTGAGGGGGAGAAATTTATCACTTAACTGTTTCAAAACATCTGTGTACTTGCATGTTATATTTTCACGGTTGTTTCTTTTATCAATGGTGGTAAAATTTTCTGGTTAAACTGACACTCCTCGGACTAAAATTTATAACCTTTCATCATTTATTAAGTCGAGGGGGAGTGTCATCAAGATTCTTTCTTAAAATCTTTGTTTGATAACCATAATGGAAGTTAAATGGCTTTGTATAAAAAAGGAATAGGTGGAGGGACCAAAACTGTCAAAATGTTAAAGTCATTTTAATAAAAACACTCTCCACCTAACTATTCCATCACATTTATTACTAACACCTAAAAACATCCTACGCCTAAGAATCATTCAAGAAATCTGTGTTTTGGATCATCAATTTGTAAGTGTTTTTGTGTTTATAACAAGTTTTTAAACAAAGGTTTTAAATCTTTCATGAATCCAACGGTTCAATCATGAGGTATTGTGACTTTTGTGGCTTACGCGTAAGCACAAGAACACACAATCATTGGTGTGTGTTTGGGGTTAAAACGAGTGTGCCAAAATGTTTAAATAACTTCAATGATACTTCTTTTATCCTCAAAATCCACCCAGAAACACGAATTGACTCATTTTCAAAATTAGGGTTCTTGAGTTGTTTTGGGTATTTTCAAATAAGAATGTTTTTGGTGATAAAGATTGTTGTATGAGGTGCTATTCAAGTTGAATTGAACATATCTAAACCCATATTTTACCCAGAAACTCAAATGAATCGTCAATGGGAAGTTAGGGTTTATATTCATACGGGTTGGGTACTTTTGATTCTTGACATTTTTGATGTTAAAACTTGGATAATCATACTCAATATGCTTCTTAGAACTCCCAGAAAAACTTTGGTGCATATACTATGGCTAGAAATCCTATGCGTAATTCATGAACCCTAGGGTTTTGACTTACGCGTATGACTTTCTACGCGTAACTGCTTAACTTGCTTTCATGCCATGATCTGTGTTTAATATGACTATACATGTTAAGATTGATGATATGATGATTTTATTTCAGGATTGCTACTCGTAAAATTCAGAATCAAGGTCTTTGTTAAACTACGCATAAGGATCACCTTACGCGTAGAAAGTTACGCGTAAGAGAAATTTTACGCGTAACTGTTACGCGTAAGGTTCTACAATGGGACTACGCGTATCCTGTGAAGGATATGCGTAAACAGTGACCTCTACGCATAAGGTCTACTCTTACGAGTAAGCCTTACGCGTAAGGTTTTTATACGCCTATGCGTAAGTTCTACGCATAAGGTCCCCTTTTCCTACGCGTAACATTTCTTACGCGTAAGTAAGGATCCTACGCATAAGCTTACGTATACGCGTATACTTCTCCTGTTTACGCATAAGCTACTATTCCTACGCATAAGCCTTGATCAAACCTTCGTTATGAATTGTTACGCGTGCAAACTTGTAAATAAATGAATCATAACATCACGAAACCAATAATGTCACCAATAAACTTAATCGTTTAATATGTTGTGTTAAATAAGTGATAACATAAACTTTAAAACTTAAATTTAACTAACTCACGAAACTTATCACGACGACATTGGACTATTAAACAAACAAGTGACTTTGGACTCGTAACAATCTTTGACACTGTATATTCAATAATTAGACAATAAAAACCTTCTGTTGACTAACATTATGTCTTTCGATATGTTGGTTCTTTTGGCTAATGTTATTTCAGATCACGACATGGCTGCTCAAATGAATGTGGATGCACCTGAAATTTTCACAATTGCTGACATCTTCCCTAATGGCTATCCTAGAAAGATTGGAAAGAACAACCTTAGGGTTGACTTTGAAACCCTCACATGCTCAGAATCTTCCTGCTTGATTGTTGTAGATGTTCTAAAGAATCATCCCTACCAGAACATGCTCTCTCACTCTGCTACAGTACCGGAGATCTACATGCAACAATTCTGGAATTCAATGCAAAGGATCAAGGGTCAAAGTGCAGTGACTATGACTCTCAATCACAAACAAGTCACCATCACTCATGCAGACTTACGTGTTGTTCTTCTCATTCCTGAAATCGAGCCAACCGACTTATTTGCCACACCTACTGAGGAGACAGTTCTTCAATTCCTGATAGATATTGGCTATGATGAAGCTTCAGGAACTGCTACTAAGCACTCTCATGTGGAGCTTAAGAACATTCCTCAACCGTGGAGAACCCTCTACATCATCATCACCAAATCGGTCTTTGGTCGTGATAGTGGCTATGAGCATCCTAAGCTCATGGAACTACAAATTTTCTAGTCATTAATCAACAAAAAGGACATCAAAATTGAAGCATTGTTATGGGAAGACATGATGTCATTTCACAAGAAACTTGGCTCAAAGATTCCCTATGTCAGATACACAAAATTGTTGATCCAGAGAGCACTTGGACTTCATCCCGATATTCCACAAAGGCTCAATGACCTAGACAATCACGATATGTTGACTGAACCTACCCTATAAGTCAGAATCAAGGAATCGTCAACAAAGAAACAGGGTGATGTATTACCTGATCACCTTCTGTCTAATGAAATCAAAAAGCTTGAGACATACAAAAGGTATCTAGTAGCAGTAAAAGAAGGCAAAGTTGGTCATCTCGATGAAAAATCTTCTGGAACACCTATAAGGAGTACCAGAAGAGGCAGTGCAGGAAGTGTTGCAAGTACTGAAAGTCAAAGGAAGTTTCCCAAGAGGAATCCTCCTCGTAAAAGGACTGTTCCTTCTAAGGAAGCTGTTCCCATTCACGTACCTAAAACTGAACCGCAGAGAAAGCTAATTGACGAGGACTCGGAAGGTACTGCATCAGAAGAAGAGACTTTCTACTCTGAAACTGCTGAAGATGAAACCACAACGGTATCTAAACCTCCCTCAGTAGCAAAACTTCCTAGTCCTCCAGCTGACCTAGGAAAAGGAAAGACTCCTGTACTTGTGCCTTATGACGAAAGCTCAGAAAGTAATGAAGAGCAACTGGATACTTCATACAGGAAGAAGTTTAAATTAGTTAGACACATTCAAAAAGCTAATGAATTTGCTAAAGACCAAATGGGTGGCCCCGGAGGATCAAGTGGTGCTGCCCACTCTAAACCATCTCCTGATGCTGTTAATCAACCCGATAAGGGAGCTGGTGCCACCAATATTGAGCAACAACAAACGCTTGTGGAGGAGTCTACTGATTATAACATTGAGGAACCTGTGACAACTCGCAATTTCAGGTCATTTCTCAAGTTTCACTATTTCATCATTTATCGTAAACTAGGTTTACGAGTATCAAATTCGCGTAACCTTAATGGTTTAGCTGCGAATTCATGAACATATCATCAAGGACATTTCATATAGACTAGGTTTAGTCTACATTTCATTAGCATCATTATCATCATATTAGTTCATGCATGGTTTTTCATATTACATTAAACGTATAACTTTTATTAAATAAACGTTATCGCGTAAATTATTATTTTGAACAATTGATTCGATACTTCCAAAAATTATCCCGATATATTTTTATACTTATATTAAGTTTATAAAAATAATATTATAAGTTTACCCAGTGTTTTAAATTTATTTCATATATAAATTGTTATATTTATATAATTACGACGGTTATCTTAAATACTACACGATTATTATTATTTCACTCAATTTTTGCAAGAAATGTATTTTTATAAAATTTTATGACTTCAATATGTTTTATTTTGACCCGTTAAAATTTATTTTTAGTTGACGCTATTTTACAAGCTTAAATATACTTAATTACTTAACTATATTTACAAAAACACATTTACTTTACATTATAAATAATAAAAAAAAAATATATTAAGTAATGACTAACACCCCCTTGTCGACAAGGGGGGTGAGTCATTGGATTTTTACAAAATATCTACTAGTGTATATCTTATTATACTACACTAATACAAACACATTCACTTCATTTTTGCAAAGTAAGATCAAAAACCATCTCTTCCTTTCTCTCTTGCTAGAACCGGCAACCACAAGGGACCAAGAAGGAGATTATATTTTTTTCTCTAATCAAGTTTTAAATACTCTAGTATCACTCTTGTTTAAGGTTTTGCAATATAAACCTTGGGTGATTAGGAAAAATCCTTTGTTCTTATAAACCTCATCAAGTTACTTGTAAGCTTTTCATATTTATGATCATATTTCATATTCATTTTCATATTCATTTCATCATATTTGAGAAAGCATGCAAATCATATGATGTTTGTACCACTTTTACATTGTTTTTAAGACTTATATATATTTAAGTCATCCTATAATTATTCCTTGTAATATATCAGTTTTGATGATGTCTAGGAAACCATGACACCCTAAGAAGGTGTATGGTAGGATTAGAATAGCTTCGGCGTTGGTTTGAATGGGTTAGAATAGCTTTGGCGCGAGAAAAACTCATTTTGACAAGTTTTAAAAAGGGTCTGTCCTTATTTTCGAAATCTGGAATTTTCGACAGTGGATAAAATTTTTTGGCCTAGATATTTAGAAAATACACTTTAAAACGAAACCGTGGTCGCTTGAACGGATTAAAACGGAGCTATAACGAAGAAGTTATGAATTTTTCAAGTTAAGCGACGACAACTATAAATTCTGGAAAATTTCAGCATGTTACGTCTATTTTGTAAGAGTCAAAAATGAGGCTTAGGCGTTATAAATTATTTCGACTTATCAAAAATATATTAGTATACTTTGATACGAAGCTAAGGACATATAAAACGTAGAAAACGGATTTGTAACGATTAAATTATACACGTTTACATAAAGTTGCCGTAATTTTATTATATAAGAAAAACTATTATATTTCAAATAGACAAGTATTACGGTAAACAAGTGACCATGTTGAAGGTCGTTTTTAACATTGATGTAGAACTTTTTATAAAGTGATGTCTTCTAGTAAAAGTAAGTTCGCCATGCATATTTTCCAAAAATGTCCGACCGTTAGTCTAGCGGAGTTGTAATGAATTAAATACGATCACTCAAACTTGGCCGAAAACCACCCTTAAACGCTATTTTGGACTAAAGTATTATACTTAACCTATATTTTCTTTGTGATCGAGACCTCTAGGATGGAAACTTAAACACTAAAACTTTGAGATAATGATACGAGCTTCCTAAAACCGTTGAGTTTGTTGCCTAACGCTCGAAGTGCACCATTTTACGACTAGCTTTTAGAGGCCGTTTTAGTCACTTTCATGGAAATTTCAACGACATTATTTTAAGACGAAAAGTTATAATCTCTTAATAAATCACTAAATGATTATCGTCGGATATCATTTCAACATAAATACATGTGAAGTAATTTAAAAATGGTCAAGACGTTAAAAGATTATTTTTCGACAAAAAGTATTATTTTCAAAAATTCATAAGTGGTATAAATATCATCCGAATTGCATGCATAACATTACATCATAACTTATCATAGAGCATATCATTCATAATAGATCACGGTCGGAGGTTACGCCTCATTTCAGCATTGCCATTATATCATCATTATCATTGCAACATGTGAGTTTTCATAGCCCCGATTTATTCAAGTTTTTACTTTATTTCAAACCTACGGGGGAGAATACATTGCATATCATTTTTATTACGATACCAAGTATATCAAATTCATTATATTGCTTAAGTTACCTCATTGCCAGTTAAATGTCCCCATTTCATAAACATGAACCGTTAATTTCATAGAAGCGTGGGTGAGTGGATAGATCTATCGAGGGTGACACCTCCATCCGGGTTGGCGGATTCCAACCGGACGGATGCATTTCATTTCATAATCATTATTTGAGTTGTTTGGCAAAACACTCTGTTGGGGCGAACATCATGATCAGTCAAGCTTCGGTGTCATGTGCTTAAGCAATTGTATCATTTTTGTGACATCATTGTCATACATAATTTATACTTGTGGTAGTCGTATTAACATTTACATAAACTCTATGAACTCACTCAACCATTGTGTTGACACTTTTAGCAATGTATTTTCATGTAACTAAGGCATTCACTTCATGGCATGCATGTGGACATATCATAGAGTCGCGGTGACAACGCGTCTCACTTGGGTTTTATGAACTTTAAAAACATCGTTTGACTTGTAACAAACTTAATTCTGCATATGTTGACTTTCAATTGGGACCTATCTTTTGTAAACTCTGATTGTTTTATTAAATCAAACGATGTGTTTTCCAAACGACACTTTAGGTCGTTCAATATAATTGTGATTGTGATGCTATGACAGTCAATCCCCAGGAATTCCATTCCGCTGCAAAACAGGTAATTTGGGGGTGTGACAGATTGGCATCAGAGCTTCAGTTATAGAGAACTAGGTTGCATCATTGACCCTAGACTATAACTACATTATCATAGCATCTCATCATTTCATCATAAGTGCATATTCACTTTACATGCGGTTTATACGTACATTTTTTTTGAGTTATTTACTTTCATTTCAAATTGATTGTCACATGGAGGCCTTTAAATACTCATCCCATTATCATTTCCTCATACTCTAATGTGGAGAATGCTTTGTCATTCCCTATCGCAATTTTAATATCAGTTGACTCATCACCGATAACGTCGAATGCCGAGATAAACCTTTAAGTAGGGCAAAGTTACTCTCACTCCTTTGTTTCACCACTAACATGTCGAGTTACACGTTATTCACACATTAAGTCACTAAACTATCATATATTTGAAGCACTTACAACATCTCATAATCCATCTTTTAGGAAACCGTCAATTATTTTGAAAAATAACGTCAAACTTATCACCTCATATCATATCTCTTTGGAGCGTTTATTATTAACATCGGACTTTGCTACGTCTCACCTTTCCTCATATTTTGAAGAGTTATGGCGCCGAAGAAAGCTGCACCAGAAATGACACCAGCTGCTATCCAAAAGTACGTAGAGGATAGTATATCCGAGGCACTAAGGAAAGAACGAGCAATGGTAACTGCTGCTGCCGAGGCCGCAACTGCTGTTGAAAATGCTAGACTTGCTTACATCAAAAGGTTTCAAGAGTTGGCTGTTCTTTGTCCAGCTATGGCTTCGGACAATGAGAAACTATTGGAGAATTTCATTGGAGGATTTCCACAAAGTATCCAAGGAGATGTAACTTCTTCCGATCCACAAACAATTGAAGAATCTACCCGGATGACTCAAATACTCATGGCTCAAGTTGTGAAGAGGGAAAACATTATCGACAATAATAACAACAACGGCAATCAAACTAACAACAACGAAAGGAAATGGGAAAACGACCAGGGAAGTTATAGTAATGACAATCAAAACCGTAACACTAACCATCACCAACAACTGAATAGAAGACAAGAAGTCGCCAGGGTTTATGTTGCTGCACCAACAAAGGAAAGAGCTTATACTGGAAACTTACCACGATGCCACCAATGCACGCTACATCATGATGGTCCATGTGGTATATGCTTTAGCTGTCACAAAGTGGGACACCTTACCAAGGACTGCAAAGAAAAAGGATATATTGGAACTCAACCACTATGTAATCAATGTAAGTTTCATCACTCAGGTCTTTGCCCTGCCAAGTGCCGCAACTGTCAAAAACTGGGACACCTCGCCAGAGATTGTAGAGGTAAAGCTATAATTACATGTTTCGGATGTGGGGAGCAAGGACACTATCGGAACCAATGTCCCCAAAACAAAGGTCAACAAGTGGAAGGTGCTCAAGAGAATGCATACATGTTAGAAGGAGGAGAAGCTCGCCATGGTCTCAACAACATGGAAGATTGAAGAAGATTAGAAATTAACAGTCTCATTTTCCTTATGTACAATGTTGTACTAAGTTTATGTCTTTCATCGTATTCGGATCTTATGACTTAAGATGTACTACTTTTGATAAACCACTCGTTGTAAAACATTCTTATCTATCGTACTTTATTTTCTGTTCGATTTGTTATCACTTACGAGAATGTTACTTCCTTCTACTTTAACTGTCATTTTAACGACACGGTTTAAATCTATGTAAACATTGAGAGTTATAACAACTAAACCGAACGTCACATCATCGTTCCTTAATTATACATAGCCTAGCTAACTATGTCTAATTCTGGAGGGATCATGTTATGTTGGGAGCAGTTATTTATAAATCTTAGTGCAAGCAAAATGTTCACATATTCCAAAGTCAAAGTGATGCTCATCGAAGATATTCATCCAATATTTTCTTTACTACGATGTTTTGTACGCTCTCAATCACCGATAACCGTAACGACACTTCCTCATGTTTTCTCTCCTCGATATTCATCATAAACTCAAAAATTCGATAGACTAACACGAACTGAATTCAAGGACTGAATTCCTTTTTGGATGGGCGAATGTGACAACTCGCAATTTCAGGTCATTTCTCAAGTTTCACTATTTCATCATTTATCGTAAACTAGGTTTACGAGTATCAAATTCGCGTAACCTTAATGGTTTAGCTGCGAATTCATGAACATATCATCAAGGACATTTCATATAGACTAGGTTTAGTCTACATTTCATTAGCATCATTATCATCATATTAGTTCATGCATGGTTTTACATATTACATTAAACGTATAACTTTTATTAAATAAACGTTATCGCGTAAATTAATATTTTGAACAATTGATTCGACACTTCCAAAAATTATCCCGATATATTTTTATACTTATATTAAGTTTATAAAAATAATATTATGAGTTTACCCAATGTTTTAAATTTATTTCGTATATAAATTGTTATATTTATATAATTACGACGGTTATCTTAAATACTACACGATTATTATTATTTCACTCAATTTTTGCAAGAAATGTATTTTTATAAAATTTTATGACTTCAATATGTTTTATTTTGACCCGTTAAAATTTATTTTTAGTTGACGCTATTTTACAAGCTTAAATATACTTAATTACTTAACTATATTTACAAAAACACATTTACTTTACATTATAAATAATAATTCATATAAATTCGAACATTTTATCGCAGTTGATTTTTATTTAAAATTGCCCAGTTTTATTTTGTATAACTTCAGTATTTTAAAATATTTTTATGTAAAGAACGTTTTTAACTCACTTTATTATTATTAGCACATCATAAATTCTATTGGCAGCATTAATATATTTATATTGTTAAATATATGCTTTATTTAAATTTTGTAACCCATTTGAGTATTATAATAAAAATATTTGAATTATATTCATATTTTTATATAGCCCTATTAAAAACCTTCACAGCTTAGTTAACAAGTTTTATAATTAAATGCGCTATTGCAAATAAATTATTTTCAATATGCAAATTACATTATACATTTTGGTACGTACTTGATTATACTACTATTACTACGATTACTTTACATCTGATTTG
>BPTQ01000005.1:341218774-341236951 GCA_019973895.1 Chrysanthemum seticuspe | reverse complement strand
GCAACTTTAAAGGTACTTTAGATTTTCGATCAGCATTTTACCCCGTGAAGCTCGCAATCCGTTGTTTGAGTTGCCAAAATCCTTCGAGCATAGTAATAGAGTTTCAAAATCACAAATTCAAAGGTAGGATCTCCAGAGCTAGTGTTTCTTTTATATCCAATTCATATTATGAAATCAGGTTTTATCGCAAATTCCC
Organism: Chrysanthemum seticuspe; assembly: GCA_019973895.1. Classification (NCBI taxonomy): domain Eukaryota; kingdom Viridiplantae; phylum Streptophyta; class Magnoliopsida; order Asterales; family Asteraceae; genus Chrysanthemum; species Chrysanthemum seticuspe. The sequence goes on along the minus strand of BPTQ01000005.1, from coordinate 341,236,755 downwards.
ACCAAAAGCCGGTTCAAACTCACTAGCATAAATTAAGTAATGTTGAGGCGATCTGTTTGCCAGCCTTTAAAAACCTTTTATACGTACCGCTTGAATGAAAATGATCTTCTGTAGTGAAATATTTTTCAAGATGTAGTTACAATTTTTGCTGGAAGTTGTACCAGTGAACAAATGGCATTATGAACAGATAAACTTTATATTATCAAAAAGAATATATTATTTTAATTTTATTATATAAGAAAAACTATTATATTTCAAATAGACAAGTATTACGGTAAACAAGTGACCATGTTGAAGGTCGTTTTTAACATTGATGTAGAACTTTTTATAAAGTGATGTCTTCTAGTAAAAGTAAGTTCGCCATGCATATTTTCCAAAAATTTCCGACCGTTTGTCTAGCGGAGTTGTAATGAATTAAATACGATCACTCAAACTTGGCCGAAAACCACCCTTAAACGCTATTTTGGACTAAAGTATTATACTTAACCTATATTTTCTTTGTGATCGAGACCTCTAGGATGGAAACTTAAACACTAAAACTTTGAGATAATGATACGAGCTTCCTAAAACCGTTGAGTTTGTTGCCTAACGCTCGAAGTGCCCCATTTTACGACTAGCTTTTAGATTTCATGGAAATTTCAACGACATTATTTTACGACGAAAAGTTATAATCTCTTAATAAATCACTAAATGATTATCGTCGGATATCATTTCAACATAAATACATGTGAAGTAATTTAAAAATGGTCAAGACGTTAAAAGATTATTTTTCGACAAAAAGTATTATTTTCAAAAATTCATAAGTGGTATAAATATCATCCGAATTGCATGCATAACATTACATCATAACTTATCATAGAGCATATCATTCATAATAGGTCACGGTCGGAGGTTACGCCTCATTTCAGTATTGCCATTATATCATCATTATCATTGCAACAGGTGAGTTTTCATAGCCCCGATTTATTCAAGTTTTTACTTTATTTCAAACCTACGGGGGAGAATACATTGCATATCATTTTTATTACGATACCAAGTATATCAAATTCATTATATTGCTTAAGTTACCTCATTGCCAGTTAAATGTCCCCATGTCATAAACATGAACCGTTAATTTCATAGAAGCGTGGGTGAGTGGATAGATCTATCGAGGGTGACACCTCCATCCGGGTTGGCGGATTCCAACCGGACGGATGCATTTCATTTCATAATCATTATTTGAGTTGTTTGGCAAAACACTCTGTTGGGGCGAACATCATGATCAGTCAAGCTTCGGTGTCATGTGCTTAAGCAATTGTATCATTTTTGTGACATCATTGTCATACATAATTTATACTTGTGGTAGTCGTATTAACATTTACATAAACTCTATGAACTCACTCAACCATTGTGTTGACACTTTTAGCAATGTATTTTCAGGTAACTAAGGCATTCACTTCATGGCATGCATGTGGACATATCATAGAGTCGCGGTGACGACGCGTCTCACTTGGGTTTTATGAACTTTAAAAACATCGTTTGACTTGTAACAAACTTAATTTTACATATGTTGACTTTCAATTGGGACCTATCTTTTGTAAACTCTGATTGTTTTATTAAATCAAACGATGTGTTTTCCAAACGACACTTTAGGTCGTTCAATATAATTGTGATTGTGATGCTATGACAGTCAATCCCCAGGAATTCCATTCCGCTGCAAAACAGGTAATTTGGGGGTGTGACAGAACCAGAAAAGGATAAGACTGAGAAAGTAAAGACTGATGAAGAAGCTAAGGCTCAGACGGAAGAAAAGGCTAAATCTGGACAAGATAACGAAGAGAATTATGATGATTATCTTCTCAACAGTCCAACTCGTTCCAAGGAGGATACTTCTGCACCTCCAAAGGACCCTGAGCCTCCTCATGTCTCCTCCTCATCAGATTCATCATCTCACTCCTCACCACCACCATCTAAAAGATCAACCTAATCAACATCCAAATCAGTGAAGAAGCCTACTCGATCTTGGATATCTCATGCTCATAAAAGAATTGGGAATGCTGTCAAACAAGTCAGAAAGAAAGACATCCTCCAAAGGAAGATGAATTTCTATGCTGATCAGATATAGTATATTCATGATGATCTCGACAAGATGCAAGATGAAAGGGAGTATGTCCAGAAGCTCATGAAAGATGATCTTCAAGGGAAAATGGACGAAATGATCAAAGGATACTCTCACCAGTTCCTTATGGAGGTCGTTCCGAAACTGACAAAGGAGATGTGTACCAGACAACTGTATCCAAATCTCTTGCATCTAGCCAAACAAGCCATGAAATCAACTCCGATGAATTTAAGCATCAATCCAGTTGAATCTACAATCTTCTCAGATGATGAATTGGTGAACCGACTAGTTGCGCAAATGTCGACACGCTCTGCTACGTTTGCCTCACACGAAGCTAAACTGTTTGAAGCTCTACTGGAATACCAACTCAGGTCCTCATTCCAAGAAGAAGTTGTTAGGCCCAAACGTTCAAGAGATGATGAAGACAAAGATCAGGATAAGGATAAAGAGCCCAAACGCACAAAGAAGTTTGATGTATCATCCTCTATTCAGTACTCGATGCAACCTCCAGCACAACGGACTCCTGCACAACAAAGATCACCTCCTCGTTCTTCTACTGATAAACCTCAGGATTCTGAGTTACCGCCCGAGACTCAGAAAACCGGTGATCACTTTGAGTATACGGGTGGTGACGATGAGGAAGTCTGTGAGCCCCTACAACAACCCACCTCTCCCAAACAAGTTAAGAAACCAGAATCCTCATCTAGGCCAAAAAAAAAAGAAGAAGGCGCCCATGGCTGACGTCGTATCATGGCTAGATGACGATAAAACAGAGGAATTTGAATGGTTCTCTACACTTGTTAACTCAACTCCCTACCCTGAAGAAGGTCAAGATCTGGTAGACGGTAATACATTGGAGCATGCTAAGATTCTGCAAGAAAAGTTCCATGTGAAGAAGATGACGAAATCCGAGTTGAGACGAATCAAGAATGAAGCTTTTCAACTGTGGAAAGATAGCTCAGAAAGTGCCATCGAGGTCGAATATCACCTTGAAAACATTGCTCGAGCTATGTCTAACAACATGGATTGGCTCAACCCAGAAGCAAACATCGACTTCACCAAACGGGACAACCCTCCATACTACAACGACTGGTCTAAACCACTACCAACGATCGGCCAACCAGATGAACCTAGGATTCCATTCAGATATTTCTTCAACAAAGACTTGGAATTTCTTCTACACGGTGGCGATGGATCAAGGAAATACGCTACATCTTTGACACTTCCATTACCAGCAGCCATATACTCAAACTGCATAGCCATCGAGGAAAGAGCTACTCACTTGTTCTCCAACAAAGTGGAAGCATACGACCGAGATGCAATGTACGGGATTCATCATTGGCCGGAACGCCGAAGAATCTAGTACAGAAGCTGCCAGGCTCAGAAGTCTCAACATGCAGTGTTCAGTACTAAGGATATCGTTGCCATCAAACACGTTGATCTTTCGACCAAATGGGACTACACTTTTCTCAAGAAGATTGTGGTCAAAAGGCAAGATGAACGGGATTATGCATTCTCTGAAGCTAACTTTGAGAATTTGTCTATCAACGATATTGAAGACATGTACCTTGCCAAAGTACAGGGTCGCATGAGGCAATTTTCAACTGAAGTACAACGTGAATTCATCAAGTCACTGCTCATCTTCATCAGACGCATAGTCATCAAAGAACGTGTAGAAGATCTCCAACTTGCAGTTGAATCATATCAGACTCGTGTTAACTTCACTCCACCTCAGCTTGATCTTCCCGACATCAACCAGCTCTCACAATATACACTCATCAGCAAACCATTCGGCGTCGTTTACCGCAGTGAACTTCAACGAAATTGCTTAATGGCGTGTAGTGATCTTCACAAGTTTGGGGATCACACTTTGAAGATGGTTGGGACGGATTGGCTTATAGGTTGAAGGATATACGTCAAAAGATTGGGTCTCCTAAGCGATAGAATTCTCAGGATCGAAGGGATGTAAGGAGGATCATCAAAATGATCGATGAAAGGTTGTATAGAAGGGATCAGTTCAGAACATTGGAAAGCTTTGTTGGTGGTCGACCCAGGATTAACATCACCGGCTATCAACGCCCTGTTCGCACTCCTGGCAACATCACTGCACTTCCTGGTACCCCTTGAACTGCTTCTTTCATTATAAAATTAGATGTGTGATTATATATGACAATGGCTTGTGCACACATTACAGTGTACAACCCGTAATTGTCAAGAAAGGACCTTGTGGTACGCTTCAGTGCCACAATCCTTATAAAAGGAGCGAAAGCTTCTTACTTTTGAATAAAACCTATCAAACCTTTCATTTTTCAAGGTTTTGCTCAAAAGGACAAGTACTTCCCCGTATGATTTTCAAAACCTCAACCGTTTATATCACTTGTTGAGGGGGAGTATTTGCATCTAAACTTTGTTCACAAATTGTTCATAGTGGTCATCTTCCCGCAACACTCGAAATGGTCATATTTATTCTCAACTTTTCAAAAATAACATTTTATATATGCCATTTTTGAGGGGGAGAAAATTTTGTGATAAGAAATATGTTGTGTAAATGAAAATGAATCTTTGTGTAATAGACTTAACCTACGAATTGACGGTACAAAACTGTTAGTAACTCGAAAAGACTTGTCCTGGACGGGTAATAACTTCAAGCTAGTTCGCTAGTAATGTAAACGTGTCTCGCAAAGGACTTGTCCAAGTAGAAAGTACCATTCGAGAAACTCTTGGTAGACATGAACTCTGACGGGTATGACAACCTTTCGAGGTTTGTCTACACCTTCAAGGTAGTTATTATAGCTAGTTGTCACCTAAAAGCTGACAATGTAACTCTTTAACTATGCAACGTAATCGTGTCTCGCGGGGGAGTGTCTATCTTGAGTTGATCAATTCAAAAGTGCGCGCTCTTCCCACACAGTGCAGATTTCCGTCAAAACTCTAAAGCACATGTGGAGGGGGAGTATTTCTGCTAAAAGATAAAACTCTCACAGTGGTTCAAACATGTTTTTCATTTACAAACCCTTTGAGAGATTTTCTTGAAAATTGGTTTTATGGCAACATAGGTTAGTCATGGAGTGATAAGGTGACTAAGGTTAGGAATAACCGTCCTATGATCCGCCAGAGCCGGAGGGATCTACCCAAGGACATCACAAATAGTTAGTACTTAGAAGTCCTTAGGTACGATGATAAAAAGGAGAAATTGAGAATCGGAGAAAGAAGGAGTTGAAGAATTAAAAAGAAATGCAAAGAAAAGGGTGAAAAGAAATAGCCCTCCAAATTATTCAACTTAGGGCAGACACCGGGTTCAATTCATATGCTACTGGTTGTCACTTAGTGACGCCGGTATTGAAGATTAAAAGTCGTCATGGACCCAGTAACGCATGCACTAAACCTTCTTAGCCACTCAAGCCTCTCTCAAAAGAAGCTTGTTTCATTCTCACAGGGAACCCTACGTAAACTATTGGCTTTCTCTTAGAGATCGCTGGTATTGAAGAAGGAGACCCTCTCCCTAGTCTCCGCTCAGGAAAACCAAAACGCACTATTGAGTCTAGAGCCACGAGATTCATCAAAATATCTCTTAGGTACACTTGACATTTCATCACTTGACGTTCAACAATAAGAATTTTAGTGGTACATTATCGAGTCCTTCACAGATCTTAGCAATCTGTCGAGAACATTTATGAGAGGTTCACAACAGTGATCCTCAATGATTGAATGGAAACTCCTGCCAGGGTCAACATCAAACAGCCCTGACAACAGGTCACTTCGGTAACTCCCCGTGGATTACGCTTAGTGTTTGTCAAACGGTCTACAGTCGTGAGGTGATGCTTCGGTATACCTCAGCGACTCATCTGAACTGTAGGTGTACTTCGGTACATCGCGTTATCTCTCTTGTGGGACTCTAGTCTAGGAATGGCCTTTGTGAGAATTAGAGTTGTGTTTTCACACTATGCTGTTAACACTCTCGAAGTTCAAACTTGTAAGTGCCGGAATCCGCTTATTACTAACCGTTTTAAATGTTTTCTTCTTATGGAAGCTCCGGAGCGGGATGATCGTGCAGATTCTTCTCATGCTCACGCCAACATCATCACTAATGGAAGTTCTATCCAAAAGCAACACAACAGTCCGAATGATTCTTCATCAAATCAAAGAATCTACAAAGTTAAAGACATAAAGAACTTCATCAGTACTGAATTCCAACGTCAAAGAGCGTGTGAGCATGTTGAAGAATGACGTGGAGACACTGTAGCAGCGAAGCAGACCTGAGGCAGACTTGATGCAGACAACAACATACTATCACTTTCATCACAAAGAACAATGATCAAAGAACAAAGTTAAAGATGACGTCAAAGCATAACTGTTCAAAGAAAACTATCTCTCTACACTGGGGAGATTGTTCGAATCAAGGCATTCCTTCTCACAAGAAAGAAGAATGTCAGAAGACGTCAAAGCTACTATTACATCAACGCCTTCACCGTTTTTCATCACCAATACTTAAGGGGAAGATTGTTGGAATCACTCCTAAACCTTAAATCAAGTGTTAGTTACTCATATGTAATAGGTAGCTTATTATGGCCTTTATGTTTGTTTTAGGTCAAGCTTATGTAGAAGGCCCATAAGCTTAGGCCCATGTCCAATAAGGAAAAGGGAAGGAGTAGGAGTGTTGCCCTAGCTCCTTGCCTATAAATACTCTTGTAAACCTTCATTTGAAGGTTGGTTGTTCAAGTTATTTCCTTTCACATACTCCTACGCATAACCGTCTCATATTAACGTGTGTGTGTGTGTGTTTGGATATTGTTCAATCGCCTTAATCTCTTTCTTGTAAGCTTGTGTTGTAAATCTAGTGACCTAACAACGACTCCAAAGTAAAGGAACTGCAGCCTTAGCCAAATTTCTAATGAAGATACTAGTCAAAAGATGCTGATGTGGGAATTCCATAAGTGTGTCTGTGTCAGTTGTCATGTTATAGTTATCAACTATAAGGCTTCGGGGCACAGAGTAAAAAAAAGTTCCTGCAGCACCCGCATTTGATGGGCAGCCAAGACTTTTACCACCTGCATGAAGAAAATAAGTGAAAAACATATGAGACTCGCTGCCACTATAAAAAGCTGCATAAATCAACACTACTTGTTGTCACACTTAGTGATCAAGGGGTTCAAAAGACCTATAAAAAGTTCCTAGATGGTGGCTGACCCATATACTTTTTATCCAATTTAAATTTTAGACATAACAAATTGGCTAAATGTGACTGCAGAAACTCTATTATTACAAAGATAATCAGGGTGTATTTGGTATAGGAACGGTATTAAAAATGGGTGTGATTTTGAAAGAAAAAGTGGAGAGAGAAAACCCATGTGGCGTATTGGAAAATTCTTCAACTTAAGGGTACAATTCCTAAATTTAAACCTATACCTACAAACCAAATAGTTACAATCACTTCATTTCCCATTCCTCCATACCCATACCCCACTAAACAAACACACCCTTAACTCATTATAGTTGTTCCAATTCGCACTGTCCTTTTTTTAAGTTGAATCCTGTAACTTAACCAATTTGACCCATTAAAGACATAAACTAAACCGATCCATATGTCGGTAAAAAAATGCCATGACTACTGTAAAACGTGCTAAACAAATGAACTGAAATACGCATATCACTAGCTATAATGGCGATCACAGATTGGGTTTACGATCTGTAGCCTTAGGATTTCACCTCCGTAATTTGGATTATAGGGAAATACAAAAAGGAAACGGCAGATACATGCAAGCATATAGTTTACAAATTAAATTCGAAAAGAAACAAGTGATGAATAGCTGGAAAGGAGTTCATAAGCCATATTTGGAATTATAGCAAAGAATTTAGTTTGAACAAAGCCAGCTATAATCAGATTCACTTGCCAACTTTGAAAGGGATATGAACTCTCGACTCATAATTTATATACTACCAAACTAATGTAATATTCTTACCATGGACATATATTCTGGAGTCTTCATGCCTACTAAACACATCTGTAGCAATTCTTCCTCCAACCCCACCACCAAACCTATTGCCACCACAAGCACTAATTTTGCCAGTTCCAGTCCTGCACTACAAAACAAGAATCTCGATCTAAGTCAGATTATACATCATACTTTAGTCAACTCAACTTTCTACACACATAAAAGAATTTCATCTACTTAATGATTAATACTAGTACAATTTTATAGCTCGTTGCCATATTCAATTCTGCATGCTTGCCTAAGAGATCTAACTAAGGTATTATTCCAAACCTATTGTATGCGTTCTGGAAAATTAAATGCAGGCTAACTCAGATGGATGCCTTATACAAACGGAACTACAAAAGGGTATATGGGAAGGATTGTGCCAGACAACAATAATGCCTTATACAAACGGAACTACAAAAAAATGTTGCATCAAACATTCTGCTAATAACATCAAAACTTAATTCATTGCTGATATTTGCACATGTGAAGATAATCTTACAAAACTTAAATCATCAAACATTCCTCTAATAACATCAAAAGTTAATTCATTGCTGATATTTGCACATGTGAAGAAAACTTACACATTTCATCAAACACCTAATTTTATATTTGCACATGTGAAGATAATCTTACAAAACTTAAATCATCAAACATTCCACTAATAACATCAAAACTTAATTCATTGCTGATATTTGCACATGTGAAGATAATCTTACTAAAATTAAATCATCAAACATTCCACTAATAACATCAAAGCTTAATTCATTGCTGATATTTGTACATGTGAACATAATCTTACAAAACTTAACTCATCAAATATTCCGCTAATACCATCAAAACTTAATTCGTTGCTGATATTTGCACATGTCAAGATAATCTTACAAAACTTAAGTCATCAAACATTCCGCTAATAACATCAAAAGTTAATTCATTTATGATATTTGCACATGTGAAGAAAACTTACACATTTCATCAAACACCTAATTTTATATTTGCACATGTGAAGATAATCTTACAAAACTTAAATCATCAAACATTCCACTAATAACATCAAAACTTAATTCATTGCTCATATTTGCGCATGTGAAGATAATCTTACTAACATTAAATCATCAAACATTCCGCTAATAACATCAAAACTTAATTCATTGCTGATATTTGCACATGTGAACATAATCTTACAAAACTTAAATCATCAAATATTCCGCTAATAACATCAAAACTTAATTCATTACTGATATTTGCACATGTGAAGATAATCTTACAAAACTTAAATCATCAAACATTCCGCTAATAACATCAAAGCTTAATTCATTGCTGATATTTGCACATGTGAAGAAAACTTACACATTTCATCAAACACCTAATTTTAAAAAAGAAAAATAAATAAATAAATAAACAATTGCACATGTGAAGAAAACTTACACATTTCATCAAACACCTAATTAAAAATAATAATAATAAAAATAAAGTTGCACATGTGAAGAAAACTTACACATTTCATCAAACACCTAATTTTATAAAAAAAATGCATATGTGAATAAAACTTACACATTTCATCAAACACCTAATTTTATTAAAAAAAATTGCACATGTGAAGAAAACTTACACATTTCATCAAACACCTAATTTTATATTTGCACATGTGAAGATAATCTTACAAAACTTAAATCATCAAACATTCCACTAATAACATCAAAACTTAATTCATTGCTGATATTTGCACATGTGAAGATAATCTTACTAAACTTAAATCATCAAACATTCCACTAATAACATCAAAGCTTAATTCATTGCTGATATTTGCACATGTGAACATAATCTTACAAAACTTAAATAATCAAATATTCCGCTAATACCATCAAAACTTAATTCATTGCTGATATTTGCACATGTGAAGATAATCTTACAAAACTTAAATCATCAAACATTCCGCTAATAACATCAAAAGTTAATTCATTGCTGAAATTTGCACATGTGAAGAAAACTTACACATTTCATCAAACACCTAATTTTAAGTTTGCACATGTGAAGATAATCTTACAAAACTTAAATAATCAAACATTCCACTAATAACATCAAAACTTAATTCATTGCTGATATTTTCGCATGTGAAGATAATCTTACTAAACTTAAATCATCAAACATTACGCTAATAACGTCAAAACTTAATTCATTGCTGATATTTGCACATGTGAACATAATCTTACAAAACTTAAATCATCAAATATTCCGCTAATAACATCAAAACTTAATTCATTGCTGATATTTGCACATGTGAAGATAATCTTACAAAACTTAAATCATCAAACATTCCACTAATAACATTAAAGCTTAATTCATTGCTGATATTTGCACATGTGAAGAAAACTTACACATTTCATCAAACACCTAATTTTAACAAATAAAAATAAATAAATAAATAAACAATTGCACATGTGAAGAAAACTTACACATTTCATCAAACACCTAATTAAAAATAATAATAATAAAAATAAAATTGCACATGTGAAGAAAACTTACACATTTCATCAAACACCTAATTTTATAAAAAAAAAAAATGCACATGTGAATAAAACTTACACATTTCATCAAACACCTAATTTTATTAAAAAAAATTGCACATGTGAAGAAAACTTACACATTTCATCAAACACCTAATTTTATATTTGCACATGTGAAGATAATCTTACAAAACTTAAATCATCAAACATTCCACTAATAACATCAAAACTTAATTCATTGCTGATATTTGCACATGTGATGATAATCTTACTAAACTTAAATCATCAAACATTCCACTAATAACATCAAAGCTTAATTCATTGCTGATATTTGCACATGTGAACATAATCTTACAAAACTTAAATCATCAAATATTCCGCTAATACCATCAAAACTTAATTCATTGCTGATATTTGCACATCCGAAGATAATCTTACAAAACTTAAATCATCAAACATTCCGCTAATAACATCAAAAGTTAATTCATTGCTGATATTTGCACATGTGAAGAAAACTTACACATTTCATCAAACACCTAATTTTATATTTGCACATGTGAAGATAATCTTACAAAACTTAAATCATCAAACACTCCACTAATAACATCAAAACTTAATTCATTGCTGATATTTGCACATGTGAAGATAATCTTACTAAACTTAAATCATCAAACATTCTACTAATAACATCAAAGCTTAATTCATTGCTGATATTTGCACATGTGAACATAATCTTACAAAACATAAATCATCAAATATTCCGCTAATACCATCAAAACTTAATTCATTGCTGATATTTGCACATGTGAAGACAATCTTATAAAACTTAAATCATCAAACATTCCGCTAATAACATCAAAAGTTAATTCATTGCGGATATTTGCACATGTGAAGAAAACTTACACATTTCATCAAACAACTAATTTTATATTTGCACATGTGAAGATAATCTTACAAAACTTAAATCATCAAACATTACACTAATAACATCAAAACTTAATTCATTGCTGATATTTGCGCATGTGAAGATAATCTTACTAAACTTAAATCATCAAACATTCCGCTAATAACATCAAAACTTAATTTATTGATGATATTTGCACATGTGAACATAATCTTACAAAACTTAAATCATCAAATATTCTGCTAATAACATCAAAACTTAATTCATTGCTGATATTTGCACATGTGAAGATAATCTTACAAAACTTAAATCATCAAACATTCCGCTAATAACATCAAAGCTTAATTCATTGCTGATATTTGCACATGTGAAGAAAACTTACACATTTCATCAAACACCTAATTTTAAAAAATGAAAATAAATAAATAAATAAACAATTGCACAAGTGAAGAAAACTTACACATTTTATCAAACACCTAATTAAAAAAAATAATAATAAAAATAAAATTGCACATGTGAAGAAAACTTACACATTTCATCAAACACCTAATTTTATAAAAAAAATGTACATGTGAATAAAACTTACACATTTCATCAAACACCTAATTTTATTAAAAAAAAATTGCACATGTGAAGAAAACTTATACATTTCATCAAACACCTAATTTTATAAAATAAAAAAAATTGCACATGTGAAGAAAACTTACACATTTCATCAAACACCTAAGTTTTATAAAAAAAATAAAAATAAAAATTTGCATATGTGAATAAAACTTACACATTTCATCGATGAACACCTAACAACAACAACAAACCCAATCCCACCGGGGCAGGGTATGGGGGAGGTATAATGTAGACAGATTCTACCCCTACCCCGAGATACACCCGGGAGTAGAGAGATTGCTTCCAATGAGACCTCCCAGGTGTGTGCGAGTGAGGGAGGAGAAAAAGAGAACAAGTTACAAAACAACAAGCAAATAGCAGACAAACATGTAAACACGTCATCGATGAACACCTAATTTTATTAAAAAAAATTTGCACATGTGAATAAAAATTACACATTTCATCAAACACCTAATTTTATTGTAAGATATTGGTTTTCATAAACACATAACAAATCACAATATGGTTCGAATGAGATGAAGTAATTTAGAGAGAGAAAGTAGAATGAGAGCCTTTCTAGAGAGAGAAAGTAACAAAAGAAAGAATGTTAGATTGAAAGGTCCAACCCTCTACCTTGGGAGGTAGAGGGTATATATAGTTTTACATAATACGCCCTCTGACGGGCTGTGGATCAGGCATACAGTGGGTAAAGACCCGTCCGTCCTCCACGGTGTTGCACTAAGCTAAACTAATAACTAAATAACTAACTAGTAACAAGTAAATAACGATATGTCTACGATCTAACTTATGATATATTATATTTGGGGTGACCAACTCTTCACTATGGAGTTTCAAATTCCTAACAATCTCCCCCCTAAGGGAGGTCACCCCATGTTTTACATTTTGAATCCTAGCATTCTATTTTATCTTCAGTTTGAGCTCATAGACATGAATTCTTCAACTTCTGCATCTTTGTGCTTTTGCAGTGACTCTTCATAGTCCGAGTGCTTTGTACTTTCAGTGGAGGTCTTTAACTGATCCACATCTTGATGATCTTCAAGCTTTATTCGAGATCATCAGCCACAACAAATACAACAAATCTCTGGATCATCCATTTGTTGTGCTGCCTTCATGTGATGTTGTGACTTTTGGACCGACATGCTCACACTTTCTGGATCATGACATCTTTTCATCAGAGTAGCGGAAGATTTTACTGGTTCATGATATTTGTAGCAGCATAGCAGAAGCATAGTATAAAAATATCAGAACCAGGTTATGTAGATATGCACCAGTCATGATTTCTTCAATTAATTGTGGATGCTGTGAGCATGCGGCTTTGGATTGACTCCTCAATTCTGATCAGCTGCAACCGTCCAAATGTACCTGCAAACAACAGTTAGCAATAAAACATACGAAAGTGTCTTTGATCACTTTCGTTGAATTGAGGTACACGGCCCACGGTTCCCCGTTGATCGGTACAAGTACTGCCTGTGATCAGGTAGGATTCCTAAGAATCTCCTTGACAGGGTTTCTCAGTTGTTCTAGCTGTTCTCAAACCGGAACGTCTCAAAGAAGACAACACGGAGTGAGTGAACCAGTGAATTGAGATTCACTGATTGATGAAAAATGATTTGAAAAACAATCGCGTATTGCTTAGAAGAAAGAGTTTTGCAATACGACGAAGGTTTTATGAGAAAGATCAATTTTCAATCATAAATACTTTTTGTATTAGAAAATGAGTACACATTCGATGTGCTAGAGAAAAGAAGAGATTTACACATCGAACGGTTTTTCCAAAAGTATTTTTTTCAACCAGAGATACTTTTTGTGTTTGAAAATGAATACACATTCGACGTGCTAGAGAAAAGAAGGTTTGCACATCGAACGGTTTTTCCAAAAGTATTCGTCAATTCCAATCCTGGACCAAGGTTGATTCAAGACTGAATCGCCCCATCGTTTCTATCCAGTTGTCACAAGTTTGATCTTACGAGAAGATCTCACATGTCACCCACCAAGAGCTTGTTTGATTTTGGCTCTAGAAGGATTTCCATCTTCATTGTGAATATTTTTACATATCACTCGGATGTTCTGGCAATACCACAAGGATAATGCGTAGGACTCTTAATATATTCTTACTTTCCACATTGTGTGAAATAGCAAGTCTTCAAGAATAGTGTCCTAATGAGATATTGTGGATGATCTCTTGGCTCTAGACTCAATTGTGCATTTTTGGTTCCTATGCCGAAGACTAGGGAGAGGGTCTCCTTCTTCAATATCAACAATCTCTAAGAGAAAGTCGATAGATTATGTCGGTTCCCCGTGAGAATGAAACAAGTCCTTTAAAGAGGAACTTGAGTAGCTTGGGTAGTATTAGTGCAGTGCGTCACTGGGTCCATGACGTCTTGTCTTCAATACCGGCGTTACCTTAGTAACCACCAGTAGCATATGCATTGAACCCAGTTTCTGCCCTAAGGTTGAATTATTGGAGGGCTATTTATTTTCACCCTTTTCATATTCATTTCTTTTTCATTCTTCAACCCCTTCAGTGCTTACCGAGACTTCATTACTAGAACCTTGTTGGGTTTATTCCAGTACTAGCTCAGTCTCAGTCTACACTCTTCCCATTTCTCATTTTTCTCCTTTTTTTTTCATCATACCTAAGGACTCTACACTATCTAGTGGATTGTCCCTGGGTAGATCCCTCCGGCTCTGGCAGGATCATGGGAACGAATACCTAACCTAACCATCCTTATATCACCATGCGTAAAGTAAATTGGTCGGTCTTTTGGTATTGTTCTTTTCTTTCTTGAAACCAATTGAAAAATCATTTGGAAAAATCAATCAAGGTACTTGTGATATAATATCAAAGCATTTTGTACCTTAATTGTTTTGATCTTTAAGAAATGCTCCCCCGCAACATGTGCATATGATTTTATAAATTGTTTAGCACATGGAGGCAAGAGTTCTTTTGAAATAAATTCCTGATCACAATTTCTATGGAAAAAGCCATTTGATTTTCTTGGTAAAATTCTCCCCCTCAATATGTGCATAGGATATTTGAAATCATTTTATCACATAGAGGAAAGAGTTCTTTTGAAGCACATCCATGATCACAAAAACCATTAAGAAAACCATTTAAACACTCAATCAAGGTAGTTTATGTTAAAACATAAAAGCTTTTGTACCTCGATAGTTAATTACCTTTTGAAATGCTCCCCCTCAATATGTGCTTCAAGATTCGAAAGCGTTTAACACATATGAGAGAGCAGCCTGCACAATTGAATCAAACAATCACCTTTTATCAAATTTCATTATTAAATCACAAATTCTCCCCCGATTAAAAATATCAAATCCTTTGAGATTTTGGATCTCAAGTGATTTAATTAGGTTTAGAAAACATGAGAGAATATGTGCCTGGTTTAAATACTCATCTTGTTTTTGGATAAATGCTCCCCCTCAACATGTGCATTATGTATATTGAAATCGTTTGGCACATGGAGGCAGGAGTGCCTTTGAAGGACTAAAACCAATTCCATTAAAACAGATTTGAGATTTAAATCACGATTTCTCCCCTGATCAAAAATTTCAGACCAATTGAGATTTGTGATCCCAATTGATTAAAATCATTAAGAAAAGTTTGGGGACAGATGTGGCAAGATTTAATTTTGAAAAATGACAGATAAGGACCAATTTAAGACATTAAAGATTGTTAGTGTCAGGTATGATTGTTTTAAGAGATCTTTAAGTAAAATAAAACAATTTTACAATCAAACAAGAACAGAAAAAATTTCATTTTGACAGATCTTTGAGTTTTAAAGGAAATCATACCATGACATAACATTAAATCTTTATATCACCACATTTTAACGTACAAACCGGAACTTTTATGAAGAAATATCGTTTGAAAATATTTTATTTTAAATCACTCTCCCCCTCAATCGATGACCGAAGTCGATAATTGAGTGACATAGGTTTTGATAAAATGAAGTCTAGTGATTTTCAAAATTAAGTCCAATTAATTTTCAAAACAATATTTTCCATTTTCAAAACAATATTTTTCAAAATTGTTTAAAAATGGTATCCTGCACAAAGATACGTTAGGTGGTTGAGAAGCTTATGTTGTTGCTGTAGGGCTTGGAAGAAAAACCGTCTGCTGAAGCAGTGAGACTTCTTACGTTGCATTTTAATGCCAATTGAGGTCAAATTAAGCTCTGTTTTTTCATTTGCTAATGAAGAAAACCATCTGTTGATGCAGTGAGACCTCTTACGTTGCATTTTTTCATGCCAACTCTCCAGAGAAGACCAATTAAGTTCCGTTTCTTCATTTGTCAACCCAAGATATAGTTACCATTTCCTTTCGGCATCCAATCATCTTCATTTGTGGGATCCGGATCGGGAACATTCTTATATACCAATATACCTGCATATGTTAGTGAATACACATACAAATATATGGTGGTCGATATCACCCAAACAACAATTGACTAATAAAAGTCAATCCAACATATCAATCAATTCATATATGGCATGGGAATAATGTGTTTATGAAACTCAAATCATCTAATCCTAGGCACCTAGTTCTTCAACGTAGGTTAACATCATTTTTAATTAAGCATATAGGATAATTAAGAAAGCCCGTTAGATGATATAGATTTGAAAACATTCTCCCTCTCAATCAATGACTCATTGTCTGAAAAGTTTAAAAGCGCTGAAGTCATTGATTGAGTTTTCAATTTAATAAAAACTCTGAAACTGATTGTTTTGAAAGCAACTCATTTACCACCATTTTGTTTAAACAAATATTTTTCAGAAGAATTTTAAGACGGAAAAACATTTGTGTAGGAACAGCAGTCCTTCGACATACTTTCCTCATTTTGTTTTTAGGATAAGTGCATGAAATATTTGAAAATAATTTAAGTGTAGCACTTTCCTTTATTTAAAAGAGCGGGTTGCTATCTGAAATAATAGTAAGCCATAGTTGTGTTTTTTTTAAAAGACGTGTTTAGAAAAGAATATTTATACCTTCTGTTCGAGCTTCATCTAAAGTCCCATGCCATTATTGAATGACATTTCTAAGACCGTAGATGTTATCGATACCAAAAGACATGTCTTGAGAAAACAATATTTTTGGTCTTTTTCAAAATTTTCTGATTTGTATGGGTTTTTGTTGATTTTATAATTTTCTATTTTCTTTTGTTGGTTTTATATTTTTGTATTTGGTTTTTGAAAAATATTTACAAAGATAGAGAAATAGTTTAAGAATATGATGATACGAGTACCGAGATAAGGAAATCATTCAGCACTTTGTAGAAGATAGAAGTCATCATCTCTTAAACTTTCACCACCAAAGCTTTTGAGGCTCTTGAATCGTCGTCAGAACTTGAGCCTTCAGAAAGTGAGACTTTGGTAGCTTCCCCCCAAACCGACAAACTAAGAACAAAGACCATTTCTCCAAGAAGTAGAAGTGAACAAAAACGGTCTCATTGAATGAAGCTCAGCACCCCGAAGAACATGAGAACACCAAAGTAACAAGTTGAAACATTGATCGTCTCAGTGGATATCAAATCCGGAATAACTGATGAAGTCCGATCACATGAACCTGTTGTGCGTCCCCGATGTACACATTACTCTTCGAGATTGACCACTTGTCTTATTCAGGGGAACAATACATCAACATCTTTATTTTACCAAATGCATTCCGGTTATCTTCCATATAACCAATCAACCCATAATGTACACAAGTACCCAACCAGAGTAGAGACAACAACATCACACTAACTGGTTGAATCACTGATCTCCTTTGCGGATGTCAACTCTAGAATAACTGATTACGCTCGATCATGTGAATATGTTGTCCGACCCTGATGTACACATATATCTCCCCTGATCGTTGC